>JAOBRD020270665.1:9896-23275 GCA_027575215.2 Hydrozoanthus sils | reverse complement strand
GGGTTGAATTATGTAAGGAGAAGTTAGATGTTAATAAGCTGGCCCGGAAACGGAAGATAAAAACCGGTCTAATAGCCGCTTGGCTCGAGGAACGGTTTTTCTAGTAAGATTCTACCAACTGTGTAACGATAAGACTATTCTTAAACATTGCCAAATCCAAACTACCGGATGTACTCCGTGACACACTTTACATAATAAAACGTCCAATAGGTGCCCGCGATGCCAAGAAGGCCGAGTATGCGGCCTGCCAAAGTAGAGCAGTAGACGAGTAACACGACGTTACTAGGGGCGCATAGCAACGTGACGTACTGCGCGTAGTGAGAGACCTCCCCCTTCCCTAAGGCGGTCAGCGGTACAAGGAACGTGGGCACTGCGAGATTGAGGAAAAGCATCTCCAAAAGAAAACCTGTAAACAGCAATAATACGTAATTATAATAATAACCTATCCATAGTCTACCAACAAGGAAATGAAGGTACAGGTATAGATTGTGGGCGCATGTGCACAGCTCAGTCTCGGGCTGAAGTAAAATTTTCACAAATTTCAGGAAGAAAAGGTGTTACGTTCGAATCTCTCGGTACGGACACCTTTCTAATAAGGACACCTCTCTAGCAAGGCCACCTACCGGCGAAATCCTCATACATTTCCTTTAATAAACCTCTATAATACGGAACCTCTCTAATACGAACACCAATTTCGGCCCTTGGGAGCAAATTATTACAAACTTTTAAATTTGTATGAATTTGCTCCAAAGGGCCGAGTCTAGGACCAGGTGTAGATAACGTGTGTTATGCACCATGTTCATAGGTCATTCTTAAAGGATAGTAACCGTTCGCTGCACCTGTAAATGATTGCTACACCTTTATTGCAATTTAACTGAAAAACATAGTGTGTTACTTTCTTGCGTGTAAGTAGAGGTTAACCTACCTAGAGCTGATAAGAAGCCGAAGTGGTCTGGCAGAGCGGTCTGTAGACAGCGAAAGTACAAACAAACAACAAGTGTTCCCAAGACGGGCAGGACGTGGCTGAACTTCTTGGGACTCACGAGGGAGGGGAGGGACGGGATTCCTTCTGGGCGGACCAAACTTAGCGACAGCGCGCACATTATGATCTACGGTTGAGATGAAAACAATGATTACCAAATCACATTGATCAGATTCTTGCTTTTTTTGAGTCGGATGGTGTGCGTAGATGAAATCAAGCGAGGTTGTAAATCAAAGAGACGAAGAGGTGCAAACAACTTGGTTATCTCAGCAGAGAAAATCCGAGTTACTTTAACGATGTAATATGCAAAGCAAGAAGCAAATGCCCGAAACATGATAAATTCCAAGGTTAGTTACGAACTTCACTTGCCCAACAGTCTTTCGAATACCGTTGGGCAAAAACTTGGAACACTATCCCTGCTGAGACTAAACAATGTAAATCTCTTTTATCCTTTGAATGACGCCTTAGATCGTTTTTATTCAGGGGATTTTTATCACAGGATACTTGTAGTTAGCTTTCATCAGATATCATTTGTACAGTTAGTTTATTACCTAATATAGTTTAGTTAGTATAGTCTTCTAAGGTTTGAAATATACTTTTAGACAACATTTTAATTATTATTAGTAGTTTATTTAAACAATTCGCTGTAAATTGGGTACGAAGATCCCCATGTGGAACCAAATAAATATTATTGCATTGTATTGTATTGCACATTATGAACCTCTCAGATGCTAGAAAAGATTTAGCTTGACAGCCGAACAGTAAAGAAAAATCAAACTATTTAAAAAAAACAAAACTATCTACTTACCCAAAGCTCTCGAGATGCAATGGGGGACTCCATATAAGCAAGAACGAACGAGAGAATGACCGAAAGGTTGGCGATAAAAGAAGAGCTTTGCAAGAGACTTGCTGCCATCACGTGACTCTTTGTTTCTTCCTTATAGCACATGGTAAAACTTAAGTTAGTACGATATAGAGTTTGGGACCTTACCAGAACTCGACTAAAACCTTTCAGTCCAACCAGTTGAACAATGTCTAACTTCTCCTTACTACGACTCAAACCCTTTCAGTCCAATCAGTTGATCAATATCTAACTTCTCCTTACTACGACTCAAACCCTTTCAGTCCCAACCAATTGATCAATATCTAACTTTTTACTACGACTCAAACCCTTTCAGTCCAACCAATTGATCAATATCTAACTCCTCCTTACTTCGACTCAACCAGTTGATCAATATCTAATGTCTCTTTACTAAGACTCAAACCATTTCAGTCCAACCAGTTGATCAATATCTAACTTCTCCTTACTTCGACTCAACCAGTTGATCAATATCTAATGTCTCTTTAATAAGACTCAAACCTTTTCAGTCCAACCAGTTGATCAATATCTAACTTCTCCTTACTATGACCCAATTTCTTCTTTGTCAACGCCATTTTAGCAAAAATCGTAATTTTGGTTTTGAAAATAAAGGGTTATTCCTGATATCCTTAAGCCCCGTGCACAACGACAGAAAACAACTGGGCTTGTTGCCTTGCGAAGCAGGGCGCCTTGCCGGTTCCTCTCGTGTTTACGTTCCTGCGACTTTCTTACCAGTGTCTCTTTCTTCCTTATAGCGCCTCTCTTCAACCCTATAGCCAGCAGTAAGTGCATGAGCGCGAAGTACAGAGTGCTTGGCCAGTGCGCGGCTGAACCTCCCATGTTCGCCACTGAACAGGAATAGAAAGCAGACTTGTTATTAGAGAAACAAACAAAAGTCTCTTAATAAAAAAGCTGAAAGTAAAAAACACGAGTATGCTTTGACAAAAGACAACGTTTTTCGTCATGACGAAACGACTGTTTAAGTACTACTACTCCATTAGATTAAAATGATTATAAAGCAAACGACTTCAACAGCATTTTGTTGTGCGGTCGGAGCGATGCAACTACACGTTCGTGTCATTAAAGTTCGAAGCCTCAGGTTTTCATGTAACCACTCAACCATTGTCAACTCAATATGACAAAACCCATATGTTTTAAAGGAAAAATAGCGTCCAACGAATTTCAATAAAGACTCCAACCTTTACTGTTGTATTGGTACTGAAAGTACCCATCTTTAGATAAAGCGTCAAACGCTGGCAAAACCAGTCCACACACGAGAAGGAGCAGATACCTGTAATTCAGGAGCAGAGTCAGTCAACTAACACGACTCAAGGATGGATGTACAGTCAAACTGTTTTCTATATTTTACTTTTATCTTCAATCTTCCAGTCGCCACAAATACGAGCACATCTTATGGAAAAGAATCTTGTTAACCAAAATAAAACATCAAATCAAAAAGAAATTAAACATAACACTACACACGACCATTACAGAGACGATTACGCGAAAATAACAGCAAGAAGTTTTTATAAATAAAAATTGTTGTTAAATGAAATAATAGACTGGAAGGGCACTGGTTCCCTGGAATAACTAAAAGGCTAAACGAGCGACGGACCCAACTGAAAGATGGAGTCACGCACAATAAACAGACGAGGAAAGTCACGCACAACTCGTCGACAAGAGAGTCACGCACAAAAAGCAGACAAGGAAAGTTACACACAATCCGTAGACAAAAGAGTCACGCATAATAAACAGACAAGGATAGTCACGCACAACTCGTGGACAAGAGAGTCACGCACAATAAACAGACAAGGGTAGTCACGCACAATAAACAAGCAAGGATAGTCACGCACAACCCGTGGACAAGAGAGTCACGCACAATAAAGAGACAAGGATAGTCACGCACAACCCGTGGACAAGAGAATACACTGTATCGCATAACCAGTGGACAGGCGGCTCAGCTCAAAACATGGATAAAGGCTCATCACGAGCAAACAAGGACACAGTAAAAGCACTGGGCTGGGTTGCTCAAAGGCTGGTTAACTTTAATCATTGTTAAAGCTTAAATTCAAGCATGAACTTCTTCTCTCACAAAATATTTACGGTTAGAAAGTACTGCTTAGATTTTCTGCGGAAAAACTTGTCATTTCTAAATTCACAGCTCAAATCAGTCTCTATGAGCTTGGAAACAAAAACGTAGTTCACAAAATTAAGTAATGATCCGAGTAAGAACTAGGGAGGTTAACTGCAAAGGAAAGTAGAAAGCTGCTAATTGCGTTATTGTTAAACTTGTTATGATTGGCTAAACTTTGAAAATGGACCATATCTTCATAAGTAAGCTGATGTATTGCTTTCCAGTTCACTCATTCATTCCTTTCTAGTTGAAACATTTCGGTTTTTAAATTTAAAAATAATTCTTTATGGGGAACAACACTTTTGTTTTGGAGCTCTATGATTGGCTTAATTATTATAGCACAAAAGAAACATTGCTTTAAAACAGAATTTCACTGCTTTTTACTTAAAAACTATGTTGTATACTGGTTGATGCGTTCTCAGTATGAAAATTTAAACATTCTGGTGTGGGAAAAGCGAAATGCCGCAGAGCAATTGGAGGTTCCCTAGTCCTTACATGGACCTTTACTTAACCCAGGATTAGTGCTAATGGCAAATGAACAACTGTGCCCTGGCCTTTAGTGCTGCCATTAAACCAAGCAGCTGTTAATGGTATTAACCAACGACCCCAAAGAAGTAATCGGAAAAGGAACAGGCGCATTTACCGACACATCACCTGTCGCTTGGGTTAACTGGGTAACGGACTCGCATTACAAAGCACTACTTATAGAATACTCACGGGACTGTAATCGTGGCCTGGATGCTGGTCTTGGCCCTTGAACTAAGGAGTAGAAACGTAACCACGGCCGCTGACAAACCATACAACGAACTCATCAATATACTACACTCGCTTGGACAGAACTGCGGATGACATAAAATGAAAGTTAAACTGGAAACTTAAATTAATTATTCGCAGATTGATAGTGGGATCTATTCGAACTCATCATCTGTACTTTCCTGACTCGTTAAAATAATCCCATAATAATCTGGGAATCAATTTTCTCTCTTTTATTTTAAAAAATACAATACATAAATAAGCGGCAGTTCATAAGTCTAGGTGTTTACCTTTTTAACATCTTTCAACGACCATCAAATTTTCCAGCTTTCATAACAGTTCAACAGTATGAATTTTTGACACAATATAGATTCACCTACAGTTGTGCTCGCCTAAGGCACCTACCAGGACTGCAATCTTTAAGCCCAGCGGTACACCAATAACCATAGCAATTGACCTCTGAAGCCACGTGGAACAGGCCTCCCAGCGAATAAGTTTTACAAGCACCGATACTACGGTTCCCAAGGACACAAGAAGCAACCAAGACGTAGCGGATGAACCGGAAAACTAAACGTCGATCAGTAAGCAAGCAAATTCAAACATTAACTCCTTAAATGCGTCTACGCAATGAATTAATATTTAAACAAAAAAATATAACAAAATATCTGTTCGTCTCCCTAGAGGTCGAATTGAATTAATGAATGATGAAAACAAAGTGCCGCTGACGCGAAACTTCAATTTAGTTCGAAGTATCTAAAATTAACATTTGACCCGTATAATTTCAGTTTGGACACTTGTTGCGGTCTTTAAAATAAATATTATGGAGAATTTACCGAGACAAAATGCCTTTTTTAGCGCCAAAGCTATAAAAACTTTTAAAGCTGATTACATATGTGTGATGATTTGAAAGGCGGGAAATTAATCTCACTTTTCCGGTCAAATTCATGTGAATGTTCAATTCAAATGCGAAGTTTGCACGACTGCTTCACTGTGAAACGCTAGTATAGAGCAGCTTGGGATCCTTTCGAACCATGTGACGTCATAAATTGCCGTGGTATGTTTTGAATTTTATTCGCACCGAAAGCAATTTTTTGAAAGCTTTTATCATTTATAATCGAATAGTGTTGGAAAAGCGATTAGAAATATAAAAGTACCAACGACAAAATAGCTTACGAAAGTCAAACCTGTAATACAGTTGGCAATTTCTGAATCAGAAAGCTCCGGTTAAACCTAAGTCTTGCAAACCACCTTCTAAAAAAGCTAAATTTATCAAGAAGAAGCCGCAGAAGTTACAATTAGTCATTGGATTCTAGACCGAGTGTGCAGCTGAACCCGGATCTCTCGAACTCCCCACTAATTCGAGCTAAAACTGATTTTCTCGTTTAGACCTTTATCAAAAATAGTGGCGATTTTGATATTCCTTTGTGTCTATTCGTATTAGCCTGTCCAGCCTCGTTTGAATAACATATTCCCTTGAAAGTTTAACTCAAGAACGAGGCTAGCAAGGCTAATTTGAAAGCACACAAAAGCTATTAAAATCACCGCAATTTTTGAAAAAGGTTTTAGTTTTAGTTTTATAACATTTTTGACTCAAGGAGTCACAGAAGAACAGGCAATAGGTCTCGAGATCACCTTAGAGGTCTGCCTCCTGGGAACTGCGGTTTAACGTTCTTATCCGAGAAGACGCGAAAGGTTTAACGGTTTGCAGATGTTAGAGCAAAGACAGCACCTTCTCCTCAGTTATTTTAAGACCCTGAGTGAAGGTCCAGCACCGGGAATCGAACCCGGGCCTCCCGCACGACAGACTGGCGCCTTACCAACTAGGCTAACCAGACGGCGGTACCATCAATTTACTGTAATTTTAACCTCTATTACTTGAGACCTAAGTGTTTCAGTTTTTCTTAATAATTCGAGTTACTGTGGTTCAAGTGTTCTTCACTAGCTGTCGCGCATTACCTTGCTCAAGTCAAACTCCGGCTGAAGCACTTGCATAAACACCGCTGTGCATAATACTAGCATGCTCAGTCTGCGAGCTAACAGACTGTGCGACATGTGAAGGTACGACATCTTTGCACAAACCGCTCCCCACAAGAACAACATCGACGCTAAAAAGAAAAAAATCCATTATTAAACTGCCGTACTAAAAGGTGTTGCAAAAGCAGCGTCAAATGAGGCAGCAGAAGTTTTTGATCATTAGGAAATTTCACTCTGGGTCTTAACTAAATCCTTTCGCGAGCCATGTGGCCCGTTACGTTTCCGCAGTGTTAAGCGGATCAGAATCATTGACTTCTCCTGGACAGGGCACTAACCGATTGCAGGTTAGCCCCTGACAGAAGCTGGTACTCATTTATGCAGCTGAGCCGAGAGAAGTGTCTTGTTCAAGGACAAAACACGGTAGTCTATCCGGAGCTCAAACTCGCAACCCTAGGATTACGAGTCGAACACGCTACCCGCTCGGCAACTGTCTGCCACTCTGGGTTTTACTACTAAAACAAGGCCATGTGGATCGAGAAATGTTTACAGTGCAACACGCCCTTAAGGGGTCCAACCACATAAAATAAAGAACTCACACTTCCAAAAGCAAAAACTGAGAACAAGTCAGCCCTTTGACATTTTGTTTACGTTGAACGTAACTAAGATGTCATAGGGCTAAGTTTTTCTCAGTTTGTTGCTTCATACAGTTTTGTTGCGTAGTTATCTCAGTGCTTACAGCACCTGCCCTATCTCGTGGGTGATTTCGATTCTCGCACAGAAATTATATAATTCTTTTTGAAAAAAAATCTGCTATTTTTGCACTTGTCATTAGGGAGCTTAAGATACCAGGGCAGCAACACCGACGAGGAAGGCAGAGAACAATAGTGAATACAATAGCTGCACGTTGGAATGCACCGTGCTGGCCATCTGCACGCTGTCGTCTTGAAAATTACAACATGAAAAGCTCAGTTTTGTAGTTTTTAAGAGTACAAGAACGACCTAAAGAAAACTTTGCCAATCTTCCTTTATCTTTAAGAAAACCACTATGATCCTTTTTTGTTCACAAAGCATAACTCGGACAAAAAAGAAAGCAAACTACGGGATCGAAAAGAGCAAGCAAGAAGTGTGTGTCGTCGACGATGTTGGCGTCCTCGTATTGAGCTCCCTGTTGTTGTTTTAGAAACACGCCAGAATAAACTTATTATAATTATCAAATGAAGAAGCCCTCATATTAGCTACGTGATAAACCAAAGCTTATAGCAAAATGTGCTATTTAACACTTTCGAACCCGATGCTTTGCAAACTAGAATTGAATAATGTTATACAGCTCTTCATTTTTATGGTCAAAGAGCGAAGCTTGGGGGCTTTGAATTGAAACTGTTTATTTACCACTTTGGCAGCTAAATACTGGATAACAATGCTGGTCAGTATAATTATACTCAAATATAAGTATAATTATACTGACCACCACTGTTATCCAGTATTTAGCTAATTAACTTATAATCACTTGCGGTAACAACTCTGAGAACGTCAGCTTTTCCCATCATCTCACGGCAACGATTATTTATTTATCACACATTTCTACAAGTTTGTATTACTCGCCGACGCATTCAATAGTTTTTTTAAAACTATATATCCAAGTCTGAGAACGCTTCGATAAACTTAAAGATATTTACAGATGTTTTAACAGTTTAACTTATGAAAACCACTCATGATCACGTGTATATACCAACACAAACCTCAAACTCACCACTCACAGCAACTGAAAAATTTCATTTATAAATTGCCGAATATCTAGGGTTATACGCTTATTATAAAACTTTGAAAACGTTCTCTGGTTTTACAATGTGAAAATGTTATTCTATAACAAACAGTAAACGAAAAACAAAGCCAAAGGCATCCATATGCAGAGCATGTTCATGTGTATGAGCCAACAAACCACAAACTAAATAATAGTAAATTGAATGAAGGAAACCGTTTCTCAAGTTTGAGTGATCAGAAAAAATTCTGAGTCACTGATGGGAATCGAACCCGCAACCTTCTGATTACCGGTCAGATGCTTTACCCACTGGGCTACAAGAACTTGCATGGGGAGCCGAGTCACAAGACAAGTCTATTCCCCGCTGGACACATATCTTGCACATCTGCTAGCTCGATATACCTAATAGCCAATGCTATATGTTATTATCAAATGATTATTTGCAGGAGTTTGCAACTTGGTGTTGTATAGAATGAAGGAAACCGCTTCTCAAGTTTGAGTTATCAGAGGGTAATCAGAGGGTTGTGGGTTCGATTCCTGTCAGTGACTCAAAATTTTCCTGATCATTCAAACTTGAGAAGCAGTTTCCTTCATTCTATACAACACCAAGTTGCAAACTCCTACAGTTAATAATAGTAAACTATTACCCAAGGCATCCGCAGGGCTTGGTCGAGTGTACGTAGCAACAAACCATAAGGGAACAATTAGGACATCGCAGCACAGGAGGGCGAAGAGTCCAGTGGCCAGACAGTATTGTACTCCCTGAGAACAAACAACAAACAGGGTAACAGATTGAACTGGCAGAAATGAAAGATCTTGAAGGGAACCTGTACTCCATAATTATTTTCTTATATGTTTAAGACCATCTGCTTAGAATTCCAGAAAAGGTAATTTCTAGGGCGTCTTCTCGTCGCCGTACCGTTAATGATGGGTTAAAAAACATGCAGGGTGAGCGCTACAGGAGCCGCCATCTTTGACCTTTCGATTTTATCCGTAACACCACAACGTCAAATTGCAGTTGGTTATCACAGAAATGTAAATTTTTTGTTAAGTTGCTTAAAAAGGAAAACTTTTTTATTCTACCGGATAATTTTACGAAGAATGCAAGCAATAAAACAGTCCGAAAAAAGCAAATTCTTTTGACAGTTTGACGTTGTGATCTCAGACGTCAGTGCAACATGGCGGCCTCCATGGGATTGACTAGTGCTTGCTTTATTCATTTTTGCAGAATATTAATAAAAAAATAATTTTTGAGTGAAGGTTCCCTTTAAATCAATCAATCAATCAATCAATAAACAAACAAACAAATAAATTAATAAATCAATAAATAAATAAATAGATAGATAGATGAATAAATAAATATATAAATAAAAAACAAATAGATAAATAAATAAATAAATAAATAAAAATAAATAAATAAATAAATATTCAATCAATCAATCAATCAATCAATCAGTAAATAAATAATAGTAATACCTAGTTTAAAGAAGCACTCCCTCATGTTAACATTGACGTCTGCCATAGTACTGTTTCAATCATGGACACTAGAACATTCTCCAAAAACCATGCACACAGAAACTCATTAAACGTCACCAATCGATGAAATACGAAAACCTAAGTTATTAGGCGGATTTCTGCTGACGTGATGTTTACAAACAAACCTTTTCAAATCTTAACACCTTCTGAACCTTAAAGTGCCTAAGACATAAAGCATTTTGTTATTAATATGTTGTCAAAAGACTTGCAAAGACTGATCTTACAACGTGAAGAGTAGCGGAGACGCGCTAGTTGACAGACCTTTCTAAATGAAAACTGTTATGAAAATGAAAGTTATCACTATTCAGTCAGGAAAATTTTAAGATAAATTAAATCTCTTACTTGACAATTTGAGAAACGTACAGTATGCGACGTTTTGACCGCATCACAGCGGTGTTACGTGAAATCACGGCATTTGCCTGCTGAAGGCCATGTGATGCGGTCGAAATGTCGTATACTGTAGGTTTCTCAAAGTGTCCAGTAAGAGATAAATTTATCCAAAGAAAATCTGTTATGGTTCTCAAGATATCAACCTTATTGCTTTCAAATGATGACGCCAGTTGTTGGACAGGAACATTTTCAGTTTTTTGAAATCTGCTGCCAATCAGTGCTGCTGAAGCCATTTTGTCATTGGTATTTTTATAGCTCTAACGGCTTTTCAAACGCTTAAATTTAACTGTAAATGGATAAAAATGTTTCTGACCATTTTAAGTCCGTGAAATAAGCTTTTAAAATAGTGCAGTGCGAATAAAATTCAAAACATATGACAACGATTTAGACGTCACATGGTATGAAAGGACTCCAAGCTGCTCAATACTGGCGTTTACACAGGACTAATGAGCTTTTTGCTCAAACACTGGGCCATCAGCCATGCAAACTTGGCCGTGATCATATGAATTGGACTGGGAAAGTGAGATTGATCTCCTGGCTTTTAAAAGCATGATATCACACATATTTAATGAGCTTAAAAAGTGTTCGCAGCTTTGGCGCTAAAATAGGCATTTTGTTCGTAAATTATCAGCAAAATTCAATTTTAGATATTTTAAACTAGTTTGAAGATTTCGCTTCAGCAGCATCTTAACCTTCGAACGAGCTTCATCATCAGCCCAAGTTTGGGTTAAATTAATTCGTCCAAATGTTGTGGATTGGCAGCAGATTTTTAAATATTTAAAAATTTGCCTGTCCAACAACTGACGTCATCAGTTGTAAATATTAAATGTCAATATCTCGAGAATCATAAAAGATTTTGACAAAACTTTTTCACCGCTATTCCTCATTAAGTAGAGTCTATGCACTGACGTAACAAAATATTTCATGTTATAGGCACTTTAAACAAAGAAACCTTTGTCTCAAAGAACCAGTGAAACAACAGTTGGCTCATTAATAGCAAAGGCTAAAAATCCTCCTATTACGTTGGACGAGTTAAAAAGGTAACCGATGATTTCGCCCAAGTGCAATTTCGCCCAGGTCTGCTCAGGTGAGATCACCCAGGTTTTACGGTGAACTCGCCCAGGTACTTCATTCATTAATTTGAGTAGGAAAAACTTACAACATATGTCGAGTTTTGTTTTCCAGATCGAACTTATAGAATGCTGGCTAAAAGATGCTGTAACTGAAAGCATTTGGAAACGGAACCAACTGTAACCAACTGGACGCCATAAGCGTGTATGTATCTGCTGAAGCAATGCGCGTTTTGAAATATCAAGCGAAGAACGTATTAAAACAAGACAATACAGGCTGGTAAACAAATATTTAGTTCATTTAGGACAACATTTCTGTTCTGTAAAAATAAAGGAACTTTCACAAACAAGTTACAGGTATTAAGAGGTAAGAACTTTAATGAACTTTTCTGGAATGAATCACCTGGGCGAAACCACTGTAAAACTTGGGCGAGTTCACCTGAGTTGACCTGGGCAAAATTGCACCTGGGCGAAATCACTGGTAACCGTTATAAAAGCTGGAATCTCTCACCTCCTGAAAGGGTACATGGTTTCTTTGTTCAAAAAGTAGCACCTTCGACACGAGTAAGGCAAAACCAAAGGTCAAAATTGTAGGGGAGTAACTCAACACAGACGGTAAAAGATATTCTGTTGGAACAGCCTGTGGTTGGAAGGCTGCAACGCATGTTGGGATCTTGGAAAAATGTATTGAAATGGCAAACCAGGTCGCCTCTCTGTGGAGCTTGCCTACACGGAACAGCCTTAAAGGAGGTCAAAAGCAAACGGTATACGTGTGAGATTGGATGACAGAAAGAACAACGATCGAACATCAAAAGACCAAGCAAACATACCACTTTATATAATTTTGCAATTTTTTAGATCAAGTCTTCTTCCCTTTCTGAAAATTACTCAAGTCTTTCTTCCCTTCTGAGAATTACTCAAGTCTTTCTTCCCTCCTGAAATTTGCTTAATAGTGTTGCTTCCCTTTCCGAAACTTGTTTACTCCCACCTCAACATTGTGTTAACACCTTCTCTTCCAATTAGGATACAGTAGCAGTATTTAACAAACTAACGCCTTATCGGTGTCAACTTTTCCTTCAAAATAATGAAAAAACGACATTTGAAACCCGATGCACTTGTTTATAAAGAAAAGTACACTTATATCATAAAAACTGCGTTTGAAGCTCATCATACCTCCATGAAACATAAGTCACCAGTACTCCAGTGGCCAAAGCAGCATAGAAAGGATAATGGCGCTCCACCATCAGAATATTCTCGCATAAAACAAAGCCTGTATGAAGAGGGAAGGACAAAATCTGATCAAGATACACAGCGGCACATCTATATCAACACGAATACCCTTGATGCCTCAGTAGGCAAGTTTCTGCTGACGTCACTGTTTCATTCTGCATACAACTTAAGTAGGAGAAAGAACAAAGACAAACAACAAATGACTGCAAAACTTGAGAATAATTATCAAAATTAATGAGTGACCGAACCTTCGGTTGTGTAAGTGTAGTTTCAAAGAAGAAATCGCTGCTCAAAAAAATGCAAACTAGTTGGAGGCAAGAACGATGAGCTGTAAATTCTTTGTAAAATTTACAGTTTTTAAAAGCACATCATAGAAAGATTACTCAGCATATCAACGTCTTTTCAAAGAAAGTTTGTTTTGCAGAAACATTACATTATTCAGAAGCTTTGTTTGTGTAGCTGAGTTGAGCAAAAAGTGCATAGGCTCATGAGGCAAAAATGTAAACAAAAAACTCACCTATGGGCAAATGAAAGGTGTCTAAAGAGATGACAGCTATTTCATATCATCATTTTAAACCCGCAGCGATAACAGCTCCCTGTAAGCAGACCCAACAAAGAACTACCCAGGATGTAAACAGTTCAGAGCAACTCACCTGTTGAATGGAGAACTATGAGAACGTTCAGCCATTCAT
>JAOBRD020270554.1:8732-23277 GCA_027575215.2 Hydrozoanthus sils | reverse complement strand
CTCGACCTTCGGTCTCGTGTTTGCACTGATCTGCTCTCGATTTCTCCCAAACGCACCTCGGTTTGCATTAGCCTGTGTAAACACGGTAGCTGTGTTTCATTTCTTAAATAAAATCGTTGATTATGGAGTGACGATGATTCCGGAACGTCGGACATATGCGTTAATTTTCATTCTAAATTTTAAGAATGGTCGAGGCTGAAATCCCCAGAATATTTAAGAACAATCAACTACGGCTGAAAATTAAGACATTCTTATAAAAAAAGCGGTAAAAACTAATTAAAACAAGCGTTTATACTAAACATGTATACGATCATATTAAGAATATTTTAAGAATTTTCGAGGCTGAAATCCCCAGAATATTTAAGAACAATCAACTACAGCTGAAAATTAAGACTTTCTTATAAAAAAAAGCGGTAAAAATTAATTAAAACAAGCGTTTACACTAAACACGTATACGATCATATTAAGAATATTTTAAGAACGTTTGAGGCTAAAATATACGTTTTATAAAGAATTCGGCAAAAATTTACAAAACAAGCGTTTACAGTCAAACTGCTCAGGACGGACACCTCTATAAAACGGACACCAAACCTTCGTCCCTGCCATTTTTTCAAGAAGTCGATCATTTAATTTACTGTCATTTAGGTCTTTACAAGTTGGGCACCTCTCTAAGACGGACAGTTAAGGAGTCCGTCTTAGAAGGCTTTGACTGTGCATCAAACACATATATTATAGCCGGCGTCGCAGACTATCTTAAAAACCTCCGGTATAATCAGTCTGCGTATATAACACTTATTTACCGATAGCGAGGTCTTTACTGGGAAGTCTCAGACCGAGGTCTTGACGTACGGACCGAGCGTAGCGAGGTTCGTACCCCAAGACTGAGGTCTGTGATTTCCCAGTAAAGAACGAGCAATTGATGTTAATAAGTTATTTATTATATGGCTCTTTCGAATAATGTTAGAGATTTTTTGAGAAATAATGCGAAATAAAATACAGCGGAAGGTGGTTTTTCACATCCAGTTATGCGCTCTCAATAACATTAAATCGAGGCCGTAGCTCAGTGACCACGCTCATTTGTAACAAACACAACTCAACTCCGACAGTTGAAAAAAATTACTTGGAAAAAAAATTTCATCAACTTCCAACAGCACCAATTTCCACACAATAATAATAATAATAATAATAATAATAAGAAGAAGAAGAAGAAGAAGAAGAAGAAGAAGAAGAAGAAGAATATTAATAACTTTTATTTATCCACGGTAAAAATTAAAGCTATACAGCTTGTGGGGCCGTGCTTAAAAAAAACAATGTAACTAAATGTAATAATACAATGTAATAATAATTACTAATAAAAAAATAGATAGTTAACCTATAGTTTAAAATTTGAATTTACTTAAAAAGTTTGATAGCCTAAAATATTTTAAGAGTTCAATTAAGATATTGTTCAGAAACATACAAGGATTTCAAAGTCAAGCAAAGTTTCTAGTTGTACAGTCTCTTTCATCGACGCTGGCATGACGCACAAGGAACACTTTTACAATTTGATCAATCTTCGTCGTCGCTTTCAATGCTTCTTTTCTTGCTTGAAATCTTCACTGGTTCATCAAACATGGAAGTGACATTTGAAGAAGCTGCAAATATTGGCTCCTGTGAAAACTCCATGGCATTGAACTTCTCTGGAAAACTGACACTTTAACTGTGAAATTCACTCTAAACTATAGCACGATCGCTGGTTCCCCGAAGGCGAGGTAGAAATCTAGTTCAAATTTGAGGAAGAGGCAGGGTTTTTGATGCGACTCAGATAGTATTTAATACAACTCAAGCTGAGAGACATTTGTTGCTGGTAGTTCTCGTTGACAATTTTGTAAGATTGTACGACTCTGCAAATTTATGGGCCCACTCACTCTCAGTCTTAGGCGTGTTTTTGTGTTTTTGGTCGAGCAGTCGACAAAATGTGCTAGTTTTCCCGACGGAATAGTTGGCTACTTTGGCTCCTTTTCTATTAAAGAAGATTAGATTTTTGTGAAACTGTAGTCAAGAACTGCTAGTTTCGTTTTTCTTTAAAGGTGATTTCACAAACCAAACGTACGGATTTGTCGGCGCTGAAGGTGAAGTACCGAATCCGGCTGATTCATTTTTTGTGGTCGCCTCTCGAAGAGTTTGTAGTATTTGAATTTTATCGGACATCTATCCGTGTTTTTGACGTAAATCTTCGGTGAAAAGGGTCGTTGATGGCCATTTGCTACGCCTTAGTATTTGCGTGTTTTGGTTTTTTGCCTGCTTTTCGAAAGCAGCGTTTCGCGGCCATATTGAACGGCAGTGTCTCCTCTCTATTTGAAAAAATCTTTTATATTAGTTTTTGAAAACTGTGTGTTGTTTGCGAATGTCCAGCGGAGAGAAAAAGTCCGTAATGCCCGCGATCATTACAAAAAAATCCAGCCCTCTCAGCAGCCAATCACAGCGCGCGTACTATCGTAGCCACATAATAGTGGTGCATAATAAGCCGTTTGAGTCGCAAGGATATATGTAGTCGCTTTTCATTGGCTCATTTTACAAATAGTTTCATACAGACTTCGTGATTGGCCCAGCAACACGTGTCACTTGCCTGCACCATTTCAGGAGACGGCTTTTGTTCGGTGTGTAGATTATATTGTGAGTCAATGCTATACTAAGTAATGTCTGATTCGTCAGTTGAATATTGTTTTTGTATTAGAAGAATCAAAAAGAATCATGAGCGAAAGCTTTTGCAAAAATGAAATAAGATTTCGACTAGTTTGTTTTGGCTTATTGGAACTGCCGAAGAACTATATTTGTAGACAATGCGTTGAAAAACTCTGGAAACGAAGCATACTTCCCGGTAAGAAAGACAGAATTGACCGTGAATTGACAGCTAACACATGTACATTTTAAAAAAAGGTCTGCTGGAAATCCGAACACACAAGTTGGGTCAACGAAAATATAAAAGCGGGCAAATCAAACCAGACATCGTCCCACATCAGTGAAGTATCAGCGACTTGCAAACTACCATAAAACAATGTCCTCATTATTAATGCAAATTGTGGTCTCCACTTTTGAAAAAGCACAATCGAATAGTTTAGGGTAAGTGGGACGAAACAGTTTCATGTGCTGACAGAGATCGCAAGTCTCCCGCAAAGTTTGCATTCGAACACGTTCGAATAAACATTGCTGTAAAAAATGTTTTAAAAAACAAAAAAGGCGACCGGTACATCGTTGGGAAAGAGGGTCTTAATTTAGAGCTTGAGTTGAGAAAAGTGTTTCTATCACTCTAACTCGAGTTCAAACTTTTCTTTCACGGCTGTGCATGGAAGCCCTTCGCCAACATTTTAAAACAGAAACTTCGACAATGAACTAGCGGAAATGACAAGTGAAAACTATACTAAGCATTGTGTGAGAATTAAACCAATCACGAAGCGTGTATGAAAGCATGTATTAAACGAGCCAATGAAAAGTGACTACCTGGGTGAAAATCGAACCCGGGCCTCCCGCATGGCAGACTGGCGCCTTACCTACTGGGCTAACCATGCGGCGGGGCTCGGTTAATTTACTGTTTCGGTTATATGCGTGACTATACTCATGCCTCTATGTTATACTTTAGATTTAAAGACGCCAATTTCTTGCATATCTAGATCTTATGATTCCATTCAAAGGAACGTATAGTTTCTTCTCTCTAAACCAGAGAAAACAGTCTTAGACAATATTTCATTTCCATCTTGGACAATACTTCATCAAATTATGTCTTGGACAATACTTCATTAAATTATGTCTTGGACATTACTTCATCAAATTGTGTCCTGGACAATACTTCATCAAATTGTAAGACAGAACCCAAATGATAAACCTAGAATTTCAGCCCCACGCCCTCCATCTTTTTTCCCCTCCCCCCCCCCTCCCTGTCCCCCTTCTTTTTTTTAATCACTTATTAGTTATTAGTTATTTTTAGCCAAGTCTAACCCGTTTCATCTTTAAGAGTGCTCAAAGATGACTTTGTAAATTCTCCCAACTTATTTCCTGAGTTTTCCTATGGGTAGTTTGGGAGAATTCGGTATTTCGCCTATCCGATTGCTGATGGATAATCAAATTTCATATTCTCAGCACTAACAGCTCATTTTCTATTGTTACTGTAAGGATATTTTAGTTGTTGATAAATGCTGTAGGAATGAACTGGTTCAAATGTTATTACTCACCTTCTTGGAGACCTGGCACCAGTTTAAATATGATGTCCTCAAGTGTTTGATCTGACCTGTGAAAATGAAGGTTAAAATACAGTTCAAGAAGAAGCAATTTTTTAAATCTTTGATATCAAGCAAGTCAGTTTTGGTCCGATTTTGAAAAAACTACGTATATGTCATACATCTACAACTGAGCATTATTTTTTTTGGCTTTTTTCGTATACGAACAAAAGAACAATTGAAGTTCAGCCAGTTTAAGAACAAGTTCAGGTTCGTGCCCGTTAGCTAATGCTTAAACTTATAATACCAGCTAATGCTGGAAATCGTCTCGGAAGAATGACCCCAAGAAACCACGATACGATAAATCCGCGCGGATGAATTGATCAAAAACACGCCCGCCAAGCAACTCGTTTTTCAATACATGTGTTGCATTGCCTTATACTTAGTTTTTATTTGACTTAACCTGACATAAAAATACGAACAATTTAAGAACAATTCGAGGCTTAAACCGCGCCAAAAATTAAGAACAATGAGCCTCGGCCAAATTTATCGGTTCGTATAAAAAAAAGAGACAAAAACGGTTCAGCCTCAATTACTATCAACTGAAAGTCTCAACTTCAACAGCAAACCTTGACGCTAGTTTAGTTAGTAGGTAAATGCACGGCCTTCGGAGCTAGACGTAACCACTTTGATCCGCAGTCACTGAACGCCTGTTTTGACTTTCACAAGTACTTTGAAAAGTACAGTCATAGTGAACAACTGTAGCTCAATTGGTTAGTCCGGGGCCTTCGCAGTTAGAGGTCCAGAGTTCTATCCCCGACCAGTTATTGAACATCTGTTTTGACTTTCACATGTACTTTGACAAGTACAGCCAGAAACAGGCGTAGCTCAGTGGGTTAGTGTGCGGCCTTCGAAGCTAGTGGTCTCCAGTGATTGAACGCCTCTGTTTCGACTTTCACAAGTACTTCGACAAGTACGGCCAGGAACAGGGCGTACCTTCGAAGCTAGATGGATAGTGATTTTAGGACCGCTTGTTCTGACTTTCTTAAGTACTTCGACAAGTACAGTCAGGAACTGGCGCAGCTCAGAAGGTTAGTGCGAGGCCTTCGGAGCTAGATCCCCGGTGAAGGAACGCCTGTTTCGACTTTCAAGATTACTTTGAAAATTGAAAAGTACTGACCAGGAACAGGCGTAGCTCAGTACACTAGTATACGGCCTTCAGAGCTAGATCCCTGGTGATTGAACGCCTGTTTTGACTTTCACAAGTACCTCGACAAGTACAGTCAGAAACTGGCACAGCTCAGTACGCGGCCTTCGGAGTTTGACGTCCAGAGTTCGAACACCTATTTCGATTTTCACAATACTTTGTCAAGAACAGCCAGAAACAAGCGTAACTCAGTTAATTAGTGCGAGGCTTTCGCAGCTAGATCCCTGGTGAATGAACGCCTGTATCGAAGTTTACTTTGAAAACTGACAAGTACAGCTAGGAACAGGCGCAGCTCAATTGATTAGTGCGCGGCCTTCGGAGTAGAGGTCAAGAGTTCGATCCCTGACAACTGAACGCCTGTTTCGACTTTGACACCACTTTGACAAGTACAGCCAGGAACAGGCGTAGCTCAGTTGATTAGTTCGCGGCCTTCGGAGTTAGAGGTCAAGAATTCGATCCCTGACAACTGAACGCCTGTTTCGACTTTCACAATACTTTGACAAGTACAGCCAGAATAGGCGTATCTCAGTTGGTTAGTGCGCGGATTAGGAGCCAGAGGTTCCCAGTTCGATCCCTCGCCAGTGATTGAACGCCTGTTTCGACTTTCACAAGTACTTTGACAAGTCCAGCCAAGAACAGGCGTACCTCAGTAGGTTAGTGCGCGGCCGGCAGAGCCTGAGGTTCCAAGTTCGCACCGTCGGCTTTCATTGATACCAGCATTCTTGGAGAGCTGATGGAACTACCGACATGAAATACGGTACCATAACCTTGTACCTCTTAAATTAACAGTCCGAGACTGAGAGACGTCAAACAGTAATCTTGGCAACATCGTCCAAGTGAGTAAGCCCAAAACAAATCAAATAACCTGTTACTGAATTCTCCCAACTAAAACTTATATTGCTTTTTGTCTTCCGCAGTTTGTTGTTTGATCAATTCCCATTTCTCATAACCAAATGTTTTTATTTATTTATGAGTTATGTAAGGAGAAGTACGCTGTTGATAAACTTTTTAAAAAAAGTCAACATTTGATAAAGAAAAAGTGTTGCGAATTACCTTAGCAGCTCAAACGGATTTGTTTCGTGAATAACTGTGGAACATTTTGGACACATGTTGAGTTCGCTGTCTTTGAGGTACGCCACGAGACAGCTCCTACAAACTTAAACAAACGGTGCACTTAAAAAAGGTAAGTGCAATGCAATATACGAAACTGAAGAGGAATTGAATAGAATCAAATAGAATACTTTTTTAAATCATATAAAAGGTGAGGTAAAATTACAAAAGTTTCGGAACGTTTTCGGTTAAAAACCATCATCAGGGAATAAGGTTTCCGCCTATCGTTTGTGGTTTTTAAAACTTCTAAGTTATTCCCATTGGGAAAAGCCGGAAAAATTGGATGGTTTGTGGTTTGTTTGTTTAAGTCAGGTTTGAGGACAGCAATCAGTAAAGATTCGAGGATTTTTCTCTTTGTATTTTGTTTACTGTTTAGAAGCACTTTCCAGGAGAAGGTATGTGTTCCATAAATTTTTTCGGTTCCATAATTTTTTTCCGGAAGCTTTGTAATTTTACCTCGCCTTTTATATATTTTAATACCTTTTAATAGCGTTTTATGTCTAAAATAGAATACAATACAATACAATACAATACAATACAATACAATACAATACAATACAATACAATACAATACAATACAATACAATAGAGTAGAATAGAGTAGAATAGAATAGAATGGAATGGAATGGAATAGAATACTGAGAATAGAAAATAAAGGAACAAAACAATAAATAATTAGAACAGTTTTATAAAACACAATAGAATAGAAAGGGAATGCAAATGGAATACAAGAAAAGAGAAGAGAAGAGAAGAGAAGTTAAAACAAAACGAAAATACAAACTTGCTTTCACAATTTAGCCAGCACAGATAAACTCGAATAATTAAAAAAAATGTTTTCTTTATCGACCAATGACAGGTAAATGACGTTAACTCGATTTTTCTTTCCAGAATTCTTTATGACTATACTAAAACCATTAATCTGTGTTGTATTTATCGTTGAGCCGTGTTGTACAATAAGTTGACTTAATCGTGCCTTCAAAATAAAACCGCTTTATTCAACAATTTTAAACTTTAATTTTTCCCTTGTTATACAATACAAGATAAAACCACCCTTGACCAAATAATGACACATTTGTAATTAATGGATAGCAGTTTGTTGTCAAGAGGAGATATGAATTAGAAAGCGCTAAGCTCTCGTTTAGCGCATTAACAAACTCAAACAGCAGTGGTAACATTGTTGAAAGTACTGAGAGTTCGTGACTGGGAATGTTCTTTAACAAGTTAATTCGAGCGGTCTGTCTCGCTTAAATCCCCGAAGCGGTGGCGGGTTGTGTGATAGTGTGCTTAATTAATAGCCTCATTTGCTAGCGGTCGATATTGCTTGATATTACTTTGATATTGCTTTGGATTGTGGCTGATTTGCGTTTGACGCAAGCCATTAGTCCGTAGTCATCGCATACAATTATTATACTTATAGTTACTTATAGTTTATACTCACAAGTGTGAAGACACTCTGCGATAGTTGTTGGTCTCATCAAATAGCCTTTACATAAATCGCATGTGATATAAGGGTTGAGTTCTCGTATGCAGAGAGTCCTCTCTCTGTTGGACTAATAATATATACACATGTCATCGGTCTCGATAAGTATCATTTGTAATTAAACAAACTTTTCACCTGGTCTGTCGTCTTAATTTACTTTAAACTTTCACGTACAAATTAAATAAAGGCGAGAACCTCTGTTGATCGGTGACGACACATCGAATTTTAGCGAAAAATTCGTTATTTCGAATGTTTCGGCCATTTTCAAAACTACCTGCATTTTCGGTAGCTTTAAAGCTTGTCAATCATTTATCTGAGATCTCCGAGCTAATTAATTTCTTCTTGACACCAAGGTTCCGTCAAAAAAGTTATCAATTCAGGCTTTGTCGAGGCAAACAAACTGCTAAAGAAAGGACATCATCTTCGTGGCACATTTACCTTTTGTTTCCTAAGATTTGTTTAGTCTAGTGCTCGCTTTTTATCAGACCTTCGCTCATTAAGGAACCGGGGAGATTTCCTACTATTACAAAGAAATCAACGACCTTCAAAGCGATCTTTCATGGTGGTCTGATCAGTAAATGACTGGAAAGATTAAAGAGAGCGATCTTTGCGTTGCATCAGAAATTTATGTCGAGTTTGTTTTTTATGAATGGCTTATGTATTACCCAAACAATAGCTTTATCGTAGGCAAACGGTAAATACTCCCAATCGCTGTCACTCGAAACAAAGTTAACGCTTGGTTAAGCTTGTATTCTTCAGTCAACTCAACGCACCACTGAATATATTTGTTTTAACGTGGAAGAAATCTTTCTCGATTTGAGCCGCGTTTCAGTTAAATTGCTGAATGATTGCAGTTTCATATCGTGAATAATTATGGTTGAAATCCAAAAGGATTCAAATAGCTTTACCTGTAAAATTGCCATAGTACAGTTCCTGTGTATTGACTGTGAAGTTGAACCGGACTTTATCTTTGTTAGTGTTTCCCGAGTTTTGGCCTGCGCTGCATTACACTGCGGTTTGCGGTTTTCTTTGTTGTAGAACCCCGGATGAAAGAGGAAATGTTTATTCGTTGTACCTTTTATTTACTTGTCAGGCGGAAGCATCTTAGAAAAAGTAAACAACTGCTCGCTGATACAATAAATATAGACACAAGACTCAACAACATTGTCAAATCTTTCTTTTTTTCAATCAGTACCATCTTTTCTCTTTCGTCAATCCATTCGTCTACCATGTTGTAATTAGTACAAATTGGTATTTTGCCTAATACCAATTGGCTATGTCATGTCGTCCATCCTGACAAGTGCTCTATTCTTATAAACGAACAGTTACACTAAGTAACAGGACACCAGCAACACGTGAATTTTATGTGGCGCCCGGCCGTAACAAAAAAAGTTTGTCTGTAGACGCTATGTACTGGCACATCTCATATTTAAAGTTCAGCTAACTTTCGTGACCTATCTTGGAACAAATAATCAGCGTATCTTTTCGTGATCTATTTACACCCATGTTCAAATGAAACTCGCATATTGGAGGAAAAACTGAAGAGCTTTCGCTATTAATTCTCGCTGTTTTTAGAAGCATAACTTTGAAGTTCATTTAAGGTTCTTCGTAATTATGAATCGGGAATTAGGAACTCGATGGAAAGGAAAGATGGCCTGCCAAACTAGTGGGCACTGAAAACATTCAGATAAGCACCTCGAGTGACCTCGTTTTAACACACCGCCAACACGTACAACGCTTTTAAAATTGTTCCGTATTTGATCAGCACGTGGAAAGCACACGTTCTTTTAGACTCAATTTAAGTGTTAGTATTGTCTTTTTCATGCATTCTATAATTTTGCGTATAGAATTACTGACAATGCGAATACCAATCTGAGCTCCATTGTTATGGAAATACTCGCTTGAAGAAACCTGTTTTGAAAAGGTTTTAATCTCATTACCAGACTTTATTGTTCCAAATAACAAAAAACTAGCAAAGTAACAGAAAATGTGATATTTTCAGTTATTGAATTAAAACTAATAGAGAGACAGAATGCTGCCACTTGTCTTTCGGAAAAGAGAGCTGAATATTTCCGAAGGTACATTCTAGTTTATCAAAACAAGATCAGCTTTGCAAGCAGTGATGAATTATAAATGAGTTGTTGAAAAAGATTTATCAATTCATAATGAGATGTTTTTGGCAAGCAGAACTATATCAACAATATACCTAGTGTCTCACTGTTTTTATTTCAGGTGTATTTACATACGTGACTTCGTGCTCTTAGAAGTTGTGAAAACCGTTGTAAAGCGATCAAAACACCAAAATTTCTAAAACCAAAGTCAAGATTATAGTTTGCGGGGTTTTTGTGTTTCAGTTTGGCTTTGCTTATATTTTAATATGTCAAAAGATCCCGCTTCTTCAGTTCAATTTCCAAGCACTGTGTTTCTGTTTGCTATCAACGTGAATACTTTAATAATTACGAAAACATTCGGACCTTTAAAACTTTTGGACATTTACCCATGAGCTTCGGACAATTGACGACACTATAAAACAGAATTAATTAGAAATCTAATTCTTGAGTGGACCCTCGCCATTGAGGGGGAGGAAAGAAGTCATTTGAGGAGCGGTTTCACGAATTAATCGTGGAGAACTACGAAACGCCGAACACGCCATAGCAACGAAACAGTTTCATTCAAAAGATGAGACAAACAACCCAGAACAGGCATTCTACTGGGAAATGATGAACCCGAGTTGTACTTTGAAACTATTATTACGCGTTTCTGACCACAACTTGCGATATAAAATTAAATAAATTATGCAAAACTTTCGGACAGTTTAGTTTCGGAAGTTAAATTCTTCGGACGATTAAATTTTCAAAGCTTTTTTTGTCAAAAAATTTAATCGTCCAGATATTTTCGTTATTAAAGTATAGATTTTTTTAGTTCAAGTTAATGCCGATACTTGTCTTTCGTGTTTGTCGTCAGGATGAGCTTTCTTTAAGATGTCAGTCCATCCCACTTCTCGACCTGGTTCATTCTAAGCTCCGTGTAAGTTCTGTTTAACGAAATTGAAGCACCATTTTATAATAACCTTCACTAGCATCTTCCAGTTTTCCTCCGTATAGCTACTTTTAATCGTTATTTCGCTTGTTATACGAATAGAGCAAAATTCAAGCTGCGAATAAGTGCCTTATTGACAGAAATTAAACACGAAATGCTCTTTAAAGAGTTGAAAGTCTTTAATTCCTCTCAAAGAGTAAGAATTGAAGTCGAATAAGTAATTCAACTTAAAATTATCAGTGGTGTAGCCAGGATCAAAAAATTTTGCAGGTCCATATAACCGAGCGAGTGCCTAAGGCACGAACATTTCTAGCGGTGGGTCCGGGGGCATGCACCACTGGGAAATTACTGAAAATTGCGTTTCTGAATTCGCCAGAAATGCACTGAAATCATAAAATCTAGCGAAAATGTTCCTCCCGTGCCAATGCTAGAAATTGTCTTCACTGGAAGGGAAAAAAATGTTTTTAGCTTGGATCCGTACACGTACTGATGGCGTGGGCAAAGTCTGGGGACTGCGACGTTTGTAACATCAACATCAGCTGCTTGGGTTATGGGCGAGTATTAACCACACAGAATTCGTTGCAAAATAAAAATTTTAACACTGACGTGCTTTTACAAAATTGTTCCCTTTCTTCTTTTTCTTGAATATAGTTAAAATGATTTTTCAATACTATTCTTTTCTCTGTCAAAATAATTTGAAGGCCGGGACCTGTAGGCCTACAAACTGGCTAAACCACTAATTATCAGCGCAAGTTTACACTCTTTTTCAGTATGAAACCCATTTTATCAGGCTGAGAATCGGCCAATATTTAAGAACATGCAAAAAATATACTCGAGGCTGAGGAATGCCGGATCTCTGTTTTTTGTTAGGCACCACGGCACAAAACCACGAGTTCATTCGTTTGGTTTCTTTGAGTATTATGTGTCCGGAATGTTTGCACATGAGAAAAATAGAAAATGCATGAGTACATGCTTTTTTGTAAATTTTCCCGAATCTCGTTGCCTTATAAAGACAACACTGCAATTGTACACCAACACTAACAAGGTTTGAGGCTAAAATCCCTAAGATAACATCCTGCTGCTGCCCAATAATATAAGACTCTCTCATAAAAAAAAAGAATGGAGTCAACAACATAAAAATAACTTTCCTTTTGCAAGAATCTTTTTGCAAAAACATGCATCGAAGTTGAAAAAAATCATAAATTTTAAGAAGGCTTGGGATACGTAGAGAACATGTAATTTACGCTGTCTGCCGTGCTAATTGAAGATAGTTTGGTTTAATACGGCTGTAAAATGGTGCCACCATAGAGTCTAATATAGATTAGTGCCTAATGCTCGTGCAACATGTCCGGCGGCGCGAGTAACCAGCGTAACTTGGCGTTGTAAACAGATGGCTGGGAAAGCGAAAAACTACCAGCGGCGAAAAGTTGGCCACGGAGGGAATGGGGTGGGCTTCACCGACTCGTTAATCGCTTCGCTTTTCGTTGTCGTGGCTTAGCCGCTCTCGGTTTTGACTTCCCGAAAGACTAGAACGGCAAGGTACGCTAGCTAGTAGCCGAGAGATTAGCGTGTTTGACTCGTAATCCTAGGGTCGCAAGTTCAAGCCCCGATCAGACCACTGTGCTGTGTCCTTGAACAAGCCACTTTAATACGGCAACTTGTTCCAGTCGTCTGAGCTGTAAAATGAGAACCAGTTCTGCTGGAGGCTAACCTTTCCAGGGGGAGTCATAGACTCTCTTCCGCTTAACACTAAAGAAACCGGAGATAAGTGCCGGTCTATAAATGAGCCACTTTCTGCCGTCTTGGCTCGAGAACTGGTTTAGCTATTGCTCGTGCAAAATGCATAGCCTGGTGTCTTCTCTTATTCAAGGGCACCCAACGAGCTTTCCTTCCAAAAACACCCGAAAGTGACGAAATTTGGTTGTTTTGGACACTGCCAACCTTCTACAGACCAAAACGAAAACAACTGGCAAAAATTTATCTGTTCCTTTTTCCCAGCAAATCGCCACCCAAATTTGACAGCACGAGCTGCAAATTATTGCCAGCGCCAGCAATTAATTTAAGGGAATCCTTTTTGCCAACCAAGAGATAAAAAAAGGCATGCATCAGCATGTTTAAACTTTTACACGGCTAAAAGTTTTCCAACAGCGTCTCTACACTGACACATGTACTAAATTTATCATTGCTTTATTACGAAATAATGTTACTAACAAAGAAACATTATGATCAAAAGTGTCACATTGGTTTAATCAGGTTTGATTTTTAAAAAAAATATGTTCAAACTTATTTTTGAGAGAAGCCGTTTCCAGGTGTGTTTACTGTTTAAAAACAACTGTACAAAATATTCTGGTAGATTTTTTTTTTGACGGCAAAAAATAGAAGCATCCAAAAGTACATGGGCTGCAGCGATAGTTCTGGGCCCCGTTGTACGAAGCCTGGATAAGCTATCCGCTGGATAAAAGCTAATGGTCGTCACTAATATATCAAAGATTGTTTGACTCTTTGTTGATTCCTCTATCTCTGATTATTGACTTGCCAGCAATATTTGAAAAGTTCGCAGCAAAATTTCCCAGTCAGCAAATTTTCTTATTAGGAACAGATAAATTGAGGAACAGACCGGTTGGGTGTCCTTGCTTACTGTGGGTAAACAAAGGTATTTAGTGGTATATTTGTTCATTGTACGGTTAAAACGAGTGTTGAATTCAACTTTTGCAGATACTGATAGAGGTGCGTTAACCTTCCTTCCCTGTGAAGTCTGTTTTTATTTGGCGCACCTCTGTTGCATGAAGATAAATTCATTCTTTCGTAAAAGATGCTTTGTATGGTGTTTTATTTATATTTTCCATGTCTGAAAAGAGTAAATATAAAAAGTACCTAGGTCTTTTAAAGTTGCCACTATATAGTGGAGGCCGGCCGGAGTTGGCACAGTGCATGGTAAGATCTTTGCCTCCTAATCTCGAGGTCCCCGGTTCGATCCCCGTCCTGGTCGAGGGTTGAATATTTGTCCGACCTTCTTTCCCGCTAAAGGCCACTCAGCTTTCCATCCTTCTGGAGTCGGTAAAATGAGTACCAGCAAACAAGAACCGCTTCGAAGCGGCTGCCAATTGCGCCTATATATGCTTTCGGTTCGCTGGGGGTAAACTGATCATTGTAAAGCGCTTTGAACATATTCACATAGAAAAGCGCTATATAAATGCACCAGTTTATACCATTTTGTCTGATTGCGTTCGTTAAAAGCGGGCTTTTTCGATTCGTGGCACAGGCGATGGGTAAGTTTTTATCAAGCGTAACTAATCTAAGTTAGCCTCTGGGGGATTTCTTACGTCTAAAGGTTGGCAGAATCTTTTTTCGCAGCCTTTTATTCGGTATGATGGACCTTAGTGCAGTGTAGCCGTAATGTGCGATGCTTAGTCCCTGTTTTCACTCGAATTCGGCTGCATTGATCAATATTGGAAGAATGGTATCTCCTTCGGCTGCAAACGCTTGATCAATATTGGAAGAATGGTATCTCCTTCG
>JAOBRD020270443.1:0-23277 GCA_027575215.2 Hydrozoanthus sils | reverse complement strand
GAGTGTTGATCAATTAAAAGTCCCTAATATTTATCAAGAATAACTTAAAGAGCTTTTGTTGACTACAGTATGATTTTCTTTCAACCCTTTTTCTTTCCTCGGTATAGAGTAGCGATGGTTTGTTCGACGACACTTAAAATTCGTGGCTAACTGTCGGCAGTTGGTAAATATTTTCCCCGTTACTCAAGAAATCAACAACACATTCAATTGAAATTTCCTATAGTTATTACAAACAACCAAGTACATTTGTTTGCCGGACTACAACATTATTTAATTTCAACACGTTCTCTTTCCTATGTATACCATAGAGATACAAGTTGCGTTCGTGACTGCTGGTCAAGTAATTGAAAACAATAAATGGCCGGCAGTCTTATCGGCCGAACAAAAGTAAACTTAAAACAAGAAAAAACATATTACAGCATTTACCGTATAATGATACAGTTGGACCCCGATAATTCGAAGTTTCAAGGGAAATGCAAAACGCTTCGAATTATCGGGGGTTCGAATTATAGGGGTCAAGAATGAACACTCCATTAGCTCCATTTGCTCTATTTTCACCATAATTATTAGTGAGCAATTCGTCGTTTCTGGACATATTTTAAATGTTTTCATCAACATAATTTTTTTTCTCGAATTTCTAAGAAAAAACATACGTATCAAAGTGACCCATATAAAGATGGTAAGCCTATTTGTTTTTTCATCTCGTCGACATTTCAATACATCTACATAAAGCCAAAAAACGCACTGTGAACTGTTTTAGACAATTGTAAAGGGATTACCGAGCTGTGAATTGTTTTCACGTCGAAATATGAACTGTATTAGAACTTAATTATTTGATAAATAAACCAATTTCCTACAGCATCTGTTCTTTTTCATTTAGCCAGTATCTTAACTTCGAATTATTGGGGTAAAATCCGGTTCATGGGAACAAAATTACTTCGAGTTAGCAGGGAATTTGAATTATCCGAGTTCGAATTATCCGGAGTAAAATGACTAAAAAAAGTGGGGCAAAACCAGGGGAAATGAACTTTACTTCAAATTAGCGGGGACTTCGAATTATAGGGATCCAACTGTACTAGCAATCTTGCTACTCATGGTAAATTCAATAACTTGATAGATGTCGAACTTCCAAGCAAATTTTGTTTATGTAATATTCTAAGCTTGTGCGGTGTATATGTGTTTTCGTTGAACTCTGCACAAAATGCAAGTGTAAATCCAAATACTAATCTTGATTTTACTTCCATTCCCAACATAGTTTCAATGAAATCAAACAGAAAATTAATGATCCATATCGCACTTTTTCGGTCATTCACAATAATTTGCGTAGTTTGCAACGAAATTTTGAAATTTTTCAAGCATATGTATTGAGTGAACTTGACTTTAAATTTAATATAATTGGAATCTCTCAGACCGAAATAACAAAAGCTAATGAACCAACCGTTGTTCAATGTTTCTACCCGTGATTTTCATTTTCAAATCGATAACAGTTACATTGACATGTCTAATGGACCATTGTTAAATGTTCAATTTGGATGGGTATAATTTTGAATATGTCCCTACTTTGTTGGCACCCGGAGGTGCGTGTCTGTATATAAAAAATGATGTCAACTATTCTGTTGTAGAACGAACATATACACATGCTTTTCAGGCTCTCAGGATAGAAATCCGTGTGCCAAAAAAATGCTATCTGTAGAATTTTTTATCGACAGCATAACTCCCCAGATAATTGCCTAGAATTTTTTAATGAAGTCTTAGAAAAGACATCTTTTAAGAAGTCTTAGAAAAGACATATTTGAAACCTACCAACTTATATTTTAGGCGACTTTAATATACTTCGGTACAAAGCTGTTTTTTTACTCCAACTACTGACAAACCAACCGGAGTTTGTAACAACTCGGCCAGTCTCAATGATATCTTTGTTAATAAGCCAGTTCGGAATTTCAGAAATACATGTACGAGTCGGGATAAAATGTAAAATTCATGAAACTGAAACAAAGCAACGCAGTGAAGCGGGATGGAAATTCATTGATGATCCTTTCTTAAGTTTGATGAATATTTCATTTCATCCCGACGCCCGCTTGTGTTTGTGAAATGTCGAACTGGCTTATAATCCAGAGAATGCCGTTTATAGTGTAATTGTTGTCAGCGACACAAGTACCATTTCGCATTGCATCATCCGGCAAGCCAGGTTTTACTTCTTTTGTATGAAAAATGAGTAACTACTCAAAGTTCTCAAACCAAATTTCAACAGGATATACAAAACAACCTTATCTTAGGGAATGGCCGTGAAGTTGATCAGGAATTTTCATGCTTTTATAGGAAACTAAACAAATTAATTAATAAACATGCACCTTTAAAGTCAGTATCAAAAAGAAAGTATAAGCAATTTCTGAAACCTTGAATAACTCGTGGATTGAAAGAATCCATTAAAATAAAAACTAAGTTGATGGCAGATGGCGAAAAACGCTATGAACAATATCGTAATTGCTTTGAAACCAAACTCATATGTATTAGTAAAAAAGAGCATCTTCAATCCTACTTTAAGCAAAATCTAACCAATATGAAGAAAACTTGGAATGGTATAAACTCAGTCTTCAATAAGAAACAAAAAAACAGAAAAACAATATCTGCTCTGAAAGATAAATAAGGAGTGGTAATTAATGGTCCAAAAAAGCTTCCCAATATTATGAATACCCATTTTTCGACTATAGGAAAAAATCTTGCAAACATTGTGCCTTTGAGTGCGAACTTCCCCCACTTTCTGTCTTGATGATATCTCAGTCTGCGAGTTGTTTTTCTTTAAACCCATTGATGCGACAGAAATTAGTGGTTTGTCCAGTAGTAAAGCCTATGGCCTGTACTCTGTACCTACCCGAATCTGCAAAATCAGCTCGTAGTGTACTTTTATAAGCTAATAAATCGCCCATTTTTAGAGGGAGGAGACGAAAATAAAAATCACTGTACTGGCTCAAAATTTTCAAAGTTATGACACTTACCCTGTTGTGAACGAGTATCGTAACCAAAAAGCGAATTACAAAGCAATTGCGAAATGATGGAAAACATTTAGACTTAACGGTGGGAGATATTCGCTGTAAAGATTCTTTATTTTTTTTTCAAATGCTACTGTCTGCTTTTCCATAAACATTCTGGTTACAAGAATTACGTGAGGGATATTTCTCTTCGTTTCAATACTGTTGAACATCAGGATTATGTTGGTTTCATACCACCCAAACATTTTATGGTCCTGAAGGAATGAGTGTAAACACAAAGCGAAAATTTGAGGCCCGGTATGAGCGTCAAAGACGACGAAATGTTGAATTTAATGGGTTGCTTATTGCGAGTCATATGTTAAACTGTTAAAACAAGGCTGTTTAACCTCCATATGGGATTTTGAATTCCAAACAGGCTTTAATCTTTTTCTAAAAATGACCTTTGCATCAGCTTGTAACTGGGATTTGAAAAAAAGTAGATAAGAACCTAATACTGTAGCCTCGGAACCATTAACATGGATGGTGAATGAACATCAATCATTCAAGTGTTTCTTTTGAATGGTTAATGTGAGTTGATCACCGTCAAGCAATCATCTTCAGCTTGCTAAAAAGCAAGGTGAAATTGCCATACCCAATTCAAATTATGCAATTGATGGGTGCGACTCTGAAAGTAACACAGTCTATGAATTCCATGGCTGTTACTGGCATGGGTGTCCTAAAGGTTTCCCTCGAAGAATAGAGAAACACGAACGTTTGTTGGACAGAAACTTGTGTACCGTCTACACTTTGACTAAAAAGAAAATGCAAAGACATAGAGGGATAGGGTACAATGCCGCAATGTGGGAATGTGATTGCCAAACATTAAAGAACAGCAATGCCTCTATTTGTGATTAACCTCCTCTGGAAGCACGTGATACAACTAACGCAATACAGTTACATAGAGTAATAAAGGATTATACTAGCTTGTATCCATTTGTTAATAAAACAGCTGAACATAGACATCCTCAGCTCCACTATCGCACTACTACAAACAATACTTCTTATTTCTTTTGGATTGGCAAAAGTGACTTTACTACCATCTGAGAATCTTTATCATCCCATACTTCCTTACCGAACTGAAAATAAGCTGATTTTTCCTTTGTGTCTGGCATGTGTAGAAGGCCAGATTTTTCTATCTCAACTTTAGTGTTCAAATTGTCAATTTATAAAACTCCTTACGGTAATAGTATTAATTTGTGAGAAACTAATCATCAAGAACAAAATATTACTCCATACACTACAGTTTTCATGTTCTCAGCATATTAAAAGTTTCAGATGACACAATAATTAGGACTCAAGTGATTAGCCAGGCCAAAATGCATTGATCCTATCTGATTCTCATCTGCTTACCATATCTTTTCAGAAACAAGGAACATTCATTTTTTAACAACTAAAGCTTGGGAAGATATAAAATATTTAACAATAATAACATTCGCGCTTGTTGGATATGAAAATTGATAAATAGTCAAAGAGGCATTTAGTGCTAGTTAGCAATTTGCTAATTTTCATATCCAACAAGCGCGAATGGAATAATTGTTTTATCAAGTTCCTTTAGCTTTCAAAATCCATTGGTACTTGAAAATGATGGCTAGAATTTATCCAGAACTCTGTGTTTCAGCTTTGCATCACTACACAGTCAGTTGCCTTATTTGGTCAATTCGGTATATAAGCTGGAAACCGAGATTGAGTGAGTTAATCAGAAAGCTGGAAACACAATATTCGGGTTTAAGAATTTGATAATTAATGCTAACAATAACCTAGTTACACTCTTCCATCAAGGTGTGGCTGCTTGAATGTTTTAACTGCCTTGATAGTTATTTCAAATTTATTAAACTTGTCGTAAAACTCAAGATGATAAATTTTTTCAGCTGGGGCTGGTTATGACCCTTCTGGTGACCATGGCGACTATAAAGCTTTCTGTGAGTGGCTGAGGTGTTACAACAATCCTGAAATGAGAAACATGGTGGACCATGATGGGCGGACAATGTGGTTTGAGGTAATTTTTCAACAAATTATAGGGCAGATACGTTTGAGTTCTCGAATTATGGTGTAAAGTGTAACTGCGCTAGATTTGATAATTATGATTGATTGAATTAATGATCAGGCTTGTCATTAATACATTAGTTATCATGGTTCTTGATTATGCTTGTGGTTATGATAGTGGTGATGGTGAATATGTACTAGTCATTGCATATGTTAGTTTTGTACATAGTTCCTTGTGTTTTGTGTCAACTGTAAATGTGCACTTGTGGGATGTAATTGGAAAGATCACCAGTGATGCAGACCGGGCTTTTCAGGTTTTTTGACAAGGAAAAAGAGGGGATAGAAAGTATCAATTTAGTTGTTAAGAAAAGAAAGGGAACGAATCGTTTTAAGTGCACGTTTGTTGTTTATATATATATAATGCAATTAGTGTTCTGTAGCACATGTTGTCGATCATAGAATTTTCTCTAAGCCCTGTCTTATCCTGGGGGAGAAGGAGTTGTATACCAACGGATTCACCTTTACAAAATTTTCAGATCCCGGCTATACGCCACTGATCACATTGAGGTGTTGCACGTGCATTGTTTAACTTAATGAATAATAATAATAAATATACATTTTTATAGCACTTATGCATAAGCTCTAAGCGCTTTACAAAATTAAAAAGAAAATACTAATCTAAAAATAGGACTTGTAAAAATATCATCACTTATCATAAAAATAGATATAAATACTAACTACAAATTGTTAAGATGATAAATTAAAAAAACTGTAAACTATTGCTGTAACTATCAATTACTAAAATTCTAGTACAGATTAAAAGCTAGTTTGAAGAAAAGTTTTAAGCTGAGGTTTAAAGGTTGACAGACTATGTACAGATCTGTTGTTTTCAGGTAGATCACTCCAGAGGTAAGGAGCGTGGATGGAAAAAGAGCGAAGGCCATAAGTCTTCGTGTTAAATTTCCCAGTATCTAGTAACTTGCAGTCACAAATAGTGAACATTAAAGCCCCTATAAAGCTTATTTTATTAAGTTCCAGATGAAAAGTAGAACCCTTTAATAACAGTAATTTTCGAAAATAAAACCTTTTCTCGCCGTTCCTGTTACATTTTTTAGACTTGAAGCGTGCAATGATGACGTAGCAGGAAGCATATGACCTAGCACGAGGCATGAAGCAGAGACAATCTTTTTTATCTCAAAAAATTCAATTCTTGCTATAATTGTCACATCGTTATAACTTTAATCAATCAATTATTCCCTTGAAATTGTTTGAAATAAAAATTTTATGACATTTTTTAACAAAAATGAATGCTGCTACGACACAGGTTACCAGTCCCGGCCTGCTCGGTCAAAATTTACATTCCAATCTTTTTTTTATTAAAAAGCATACTTAGACGTGGAAATTTTCTTTGGCTATTCGAATTTTGAGTTCACAGATGACAACAGTTTTGATCCAAAAAGTAAAAAATTAAGCTTGATAGGGACATGATAGGCCACACGGGTAGTTGGCATTGCACCCTTACCTTTAGAAAAATAGGATCACTGCCATGAGTGTTACCAGCTGTACGGTATGGGTGAACAGCTTTTTAGGCCTCTTCAGTACAACCTAGCTAAACAACTGGCTCATGATCCAAAAGAAGTTTTCAAGAAGTAGCTGAATGTTAATGCATCACTTATTGGATGTAGTTGGAAAGATAAAAATCACAAGCACATTACACAGTACTAAATCAGCTGTGCTTTTGTTTAGTTTTTCATATTATTACAGACCAAATTACACTCCACTTACCCCTGTTTCCACTTGAAGAATAGGTTTCGGTTGTTGTTACTTATGATAATAATGAAGATTTTTACATTTTGTTCCGACTGAAAACTAGTTGAGTATTCGTATTTGCACTCTACAGTCATAACTGTTATTTTTTCTTTGCTTTTTAACAGGGAGATCCAGGTAAAATGGTACCTAAAAGTAAGTTGATACTGGTAGCCTGTCAGCAGATAACCCATTCTCCCCCCTAGCATGGCATAAAAAATACCTTTTAAATTCCATGCTAGAAAACTAACCACCTAGCACCCTCACCCCACTTATTTCCAGTTTGAAAGATTTCATCTGTATTTTTGATAGAATTGTCAGACATAGATGGTTGAAGTTGCTAATACAATACACCTCGCCCATGTAAGCGTATCCAGCACCCACAATTTTTTTAGCTCTGGCATCCAACATCCAGAGCATCAGAACATTCAGGATCTGACATCCACTGGCAAGGCATACAGCATCAAGAAACAAGCTGCACCTACAACAAGGAATGCATCATCCAGCATCCACAGAATCTACGATCAAAGCATCCAGCATCCGGTATCCACTATGGCTCTGGATGTGCTTACATGGAGCGAATACACCAATACTCGATTTATCATGCCTTAGTGGACGAATTATCATGCCTTAGTGGACTACACTGCTATTCTGATATTGATATCATAATAAAGTTGAAGTTTGATATACAGCTTAAAATTGGTAAGCACCTAATTGATCAATTCAATGAGAGTCAAGAGCAGAACAACCATAACTATAGTAACTTGTATTAGAAAGTGCTTCACAAGTTGAATGCTCAGAAGTTCTTTACCTGTGATTCGGCTCCTCTTGCGAGTCTCTGTAGCTCAGTGGGTAGAGCATCTCACCGATAATCAGAGGGTTGTGTGGTCAATTCCCGTCAGTGCTTCAGAATTTTGTCTGAGCATTCAAACTGGTGAAGCATTTTCTTTATATCCTTTTAACCAATTTGTAAACTTCCATATGGAATTATTTGAGGACTATAACTGAAATGTTTTCTGGATAATCATGACTGTAGATGCAAAGCAAAGGCATGCAAGAAAGCGAACAATAAAATCGAAGAACAAAGATGCTGAAATCGACCTAAAAAATGAGGTAGGCATTTTGCTTTCTTTAATAAGCTAGCTAGTCATTTGGTTAATATTGTACGTCTGTTTTCATTTTCATATGTAGATAGTTTAATCGTTATTATTATTAATCCTAAATCCATAAAGAAATTATTCATCCCCCACACATTTAAAATACAATTACTTATTTTTATTTTTGTCATCATCATCACCACCATCGTTTTGTTTTCTTTTCTAATTGTATTGATAGATTTAAAAGATGTTGAAAATTTTCGAAATATGTGTGTAACATCAAAAACCGATTACTTTTTTTTTGAAAATTTTTAGTTTATTAGAAAGTTTCTCACATACAATACAATCACAATACTTTATTATTGATTCTCCCAGAATTGATTTACAATAATAGTATAAATCTAACAATGCTAATAACATATTATGGTATTTAACGGGAACCTGTACTTCAAACCTGTTTTTAAAAACCTCAGTGTGGGCTTCCAAATATGTATTTTCTAAAACGATTCATTTCAGTAAAGAAAGTACTAGTCAATCCCATGGAAGCCACCATGTTGCAGTGACGTCTGACGTCTCGTTACTTTGTACTACAAAAAGTTATTCCTTTTAATTTTTTACACGTTTTAGCCCTCGACACCGAAGAAAGCAAAAGTAGAATCGGGACAAAAGGAAGAAGGAAGTAAAGGTTAGGAAGCAATTTAAAACCTTTCGCTTTTTGTTTAGTTTTGACAGTTTTTACTCGTAAGATATTTGTGTATAACGATTTATTATTATTATTAATATTGTTATTATTATTATTATTATTATTATTATTATTATTATGAACCTGATGATTTATCGAAGGGTGATTTATTTTTCCCGATAGAGCAAGTGCGAAAAATTAAAAAGGTTGCAGGACGAAACAAGAACCAGAGAAGAAAATCTGAAATTGGTTCTGTGTTGGTGGAGAGTCCGCGAACAAGTAGAAAGTCAAGTAGACTAGCAAACAGAAAAACTCTTGTCAAAACAGAGGAAAGGAAAAATGTGAGCAGCTTTAGCTATGTTGGTATATTTTATTGCTCTCTAATGACTTTTATCTTGTTAAAATAGGACCAACAAGTTTCAGGAACTCTTAGTAAATAACTTCAACTTATTTTGGTGGAGAATCTGGGAGAAGAAGAAAACTAAGTAGAGCTAGCAGTAAACTGCCTCCAAAGCAAAGAGCAGTGCTAAATCAAGGGTCGTCGCTTTAAAAGATTGATGTTTCAGAGGATTTTAATTTCGATTAAGTGACTTCAACGCGTTTTGGTTTTAAGTTCTTTTGTTTACGCTAGGATGGTGATGTAACTTTTCAAAACGTTTTGAAAGCAAAGCTCCTTCAGTTCTTATTCCATCTATTCTATCCAACCCGTTTTGCTGAGAATACAACCTATCTTCTGCAGATTTGTTGAGAAGACCAAACACGAAATCTGTATGAAACAACAGTTATAAAGCATGGGTCCTGGTTAATTTAGGTTTCTTTGAGCTCAGTTTGTCTTGTGATTGGATGCGATAGAAGAGTAAAATTGAATTGAATTAATCAGAATTAGTCTTCTAATTTGTTGCGGGCTCATCTTGTAAACATGTTCTTTTTAAATTTTAATTTGTATACGTTTCTTGAATAGGTTTCTAAAACCAAGAATACTCAGACAGAGCAAACTCGAAACGCAAAAAGAACTCAGGAAAACGGTACAATTTCTTTTTACGGTAGATAGTGGTTTTAAACACTTTGCGAGGGACATTTTCTCTGTATTAACGAAAGTTATTGTAGCTTAAAAACAAATAAGTATAGCAATAGTAGTAGCAGTAGTAGATTGGTGTTAATTGTGAAAAAAAAATTAATTTAAAGGTATCCTCCGCTGTATTACATTATTACTCGGTCTCAATTAAAACTTTTATTAAGTTTGCGTCCATATCAGCAGTTTAAATTTGATAATCCTGTACATAAATCTAACGCCAAGCAATCTACTTTAATCATTTCCACGGTTTGCAGTTCCCACGCGCTGCCATTTTGAATTATGACGTGTTATGGTTGCAGTGTCAGACGCCCTCTTGTTCATTGCTTTTGTATTCACCGTCACATTTCAAAATGGCGGCGCGCGGGAAATTCAAACCGTGGAGATGATCAAACTAAATTGCTTGGTGTTAGATTAATGTACAAAATTATCAAATTTGAGCCGCTGACGTGAGCACGGACTTAACAAAAGCTTTATTTGAGACCAGGAATGTTATGCATTGGAGGATTCCTTTGATAACAACTTTGACTTAGCCGGACAGGGATGAACTTTAAGAACAGAATCAGTTAAGTTTTCTTTGTTTCTTAATCGAAGTTTTCAAAATCCCGCTATTGCCAGTGATTTTAAAAGCATTCTGACGAAAAAAAAATACAGTAAAATGAAATTCGGTCGATAAGTAAACCATTTTAAGTTTTTTTCTGAGGATTTGAACCGAAATGGTTTCACTATGGAAAAGGACAGCTATAGAGGTTACGATGTTTGTAACAGTTTTTCAAAAATACAACTATTTTGAGATTAACGTTTTTGCAATATTTATTCGCTAAGCAACAAAAATCTTCACAATTTAACCATGGTGTTTAGCTAATAGTTTATGACAGTACTTTCTATTTTGTTTTTTAGGTTCCACAAGAGCAAAGGTAAAATCGTCAAAACGAAGAAGTGCGACACCAAGAGAAAATCAAAATGCTCCCAAGACGACAACAAGGAGTTCTTCTAGACTTAAAAGATAATGACGTTATCAAGCTTTGCTCTTAAACTCCTCAACCCGCCCTGGACGAGAACATCAAACTTGATGTAGTCCGGAACATAGAAAGTATAGTCATTTCCTGCTGGTATTTGTAACTCAACCGTTAACGTAAAATCTGTCTGGTCAATAGTATCACCATGAAAATTGTTAAGTTTATTTATCAAGGGAAGCTATAAATTGAAGTTAGTCGCTCAGAATTTGAAAGTTATTTCGAAATCGAAGAACAACATTTTGGAATATCGAATATAAGGCTTGTTTTAAGCTAAGTTGTGATTGTTTCTTTGCTTTGAATTGAAGACGGACAGTATTTTACAGCAATAGATTATTTCCAATGTGCCTTATGCATAATTGCTGTTGTTCTTGCTTCCATTATGTTTTTCTCCAAAACCTAGTGCACAACTGAAGTGGTCGAAAGAAAAAAGACTTCACAAAGTTGAAAGAGACGATCAACTTCACACAATGTTCTAATTTTGTTAGCTTTGGCAGAACACGCCGAACTAAACTCATAATTATACTTAAATCTGTGATCAGAATCGATTTGATCATTTCTCTTTTCTGCTTATTCCCATGGACATTTTCTCTAATATCTGTTGTATAGTAAGAAGCTTTTCCCATGGAAAATATAATGCTAGCTGCAACTAGCGTTCTTTAATAGAATATAATGCTATCTTTATATTAGCATTCTTCAATAGGCTATAATGCTTGTCTCTCCAAGCGTTAATTGCAGCTTTAGCCTGTTAAGGTGTGTAAACTACAGAAATCAAAATTGTTACTGAGGCTGATTGTTTTTAAATTTTAGAGGATCTCTGCGTCACTGAAATATTTAGAAAAATATTTTTATTTTTTGTGATAGTGTTTTACTTACCGCAAGAATGCTTGCTGGATGGACTGCTTCCACTGGTATATACGTGCAATAAATTACTGTTTTGTTAAAAGACGTCTAACCTGTTGCTGAACATACCTCACCAACTTCGACTAGTCAAGGTAAAAAAAATATTGCACAGGTTCGGTTGGAAAACTTTAAAATGCAAATGAATGTGACTAGCTTCATAACTTATATTACATTTAACAACAAAAGGGGTACCAACATCGAATAGTCTATATTTTCCCTCTCGACAAATAGGCAGCAGTTTTCCGTTTTCAAGCGACAGTTGATTGCCGAACAGCACAAAGGTTTTTGGCAAACCTAACACGTGAATTCATCTTTCATTTGTTCCACAATAATTCTGCATGCGCTCGCCAGCAACTGGATGTTCCTCCAATTTCTGTTTTAGAGTAAGTTGATTTTCTAACTCTCTATCTTTCCTACTCAACGCTGCTTGGAGAGCGACTTCACAAGTTTCTTACCCATATCCACTTCAGTATCGTTTAACTATTTTACGACTAATGGATTTCTTCAAGAGCAGTTCGTATCCCTCCTTCTGTAGCTTAGACTTTTTCTTCCAACTGAATAACAATTAACAGCACTTGCGGAACTACAGCTGGCCTGTCTGTCACTTTCAGACAGAACACTTTCCTGCACTTTGCAGCTCAGATACCACTTGTCTAAAAGTTAATGATAAAATCCGTCTCGTCATAACTCCGCTCTCGATTTGTATGATTCTCTCAACGGAACAATCTGTTAAGTCTTTTAAAAATTTCTCTTGCGTTTGCCATTTGCGCCTTTTTCTATGCTGAAATTAAGATAAAGCTTTGTAAATCCAAGAAAAAAAAGGGCGGAGATGAGCTTAGAAGTGCTTGGTAGCTTGAACTTCAATTTGCATTGACGTTAATATTGGTCAAAATTATTTGCCAAGTCGAAGCAAAACGAGTATCCTGAATATTAGCGATTTCAGTAAAGAAATACAGCGCAACAACGAGGGGAAAATCTATTCCCGAATATACTATTATTTTGCTTTCTCTCATAACAGTTTTTAGTTCTCTTGTAAGGGAAGTTGCTCCTTCCAGATATCTTTTTATTTTTGACACAAAAGAGAATAGTCTGCGCACCTGATGGACACCACAGTTGCATGTTTGCAAGAGAAATCATTAAAGGTACATTTTTCGAAAGGTATTTGCTCGTATTGTTATACTGCTGTATTACTTCATTGTCTCCAAGTTAGAATTTGTCCTCACACAGGTATAAAACAAAAGTCGAACCAGTCTTTTCAGCAGTTAATTTATTGGACATGCAAGAAGTTCTGGGAACAAAAGTGGAGACAATATATTCGAGCGACACATTAGTTGATGACTAACTCATCCCCTGACAACAGAAAAATTGATGCGAAGAATGGAATGAACATTCCACGGTCGTTGTGATATTAATGTATCGATAGATTTATGGGCGGGTTTAAGATAATGGTAGTTCATTGGATTTTTTCAAAAGGTTGTCACATAAACACGTCCAAGAATAGCAGCTTGACTCATGAATATACAAGAAATATAGGATTATTACCACATAAGTACTTCTTCGATATTTTTGCGTTCGATTAAGCGGAGGAAGGATCTCTTTTAACCATGCTTCGCCATTTCGGGCTAATCGAGAGGAAAGGTGGTGCACACGTTACATTGGAAAGCATTAAGTCAAAGTCACTGGCTTTGCAGCACACGTTATATCAACGTTGACCTACAGCAACAAGAGCGATAACCAAGTCGAAACCATTTTTATTTTCCCTTTCGCTGAAAAGGCGGCAGTTTGTAGCTTTCAAACGACAATCGACGGTTGTACAATCGTGGCAGAAGTGCGGGAGAAGCTAGAAACAAGAAACAATGCGATGAATCGATTATTGACGGCCGCGGCGCTCACCTTTTCAAGTACTTCGTGGACAGTGATGAAAGCTCGGAAATTTTCCAAATTAGTGTGGAGGACCTTCCACCGAAGACATCTGCAGAGGTAAGTTTTGTGACTGAGCTAGCTCTTAAGAAGGAAGGTCGAGTGGTGTTCGTTTTACCAACAGTTTTGAATCCAAGGTACTTTCCCGTAGATAGCCAAGCCAGCTTAAGTGTGGCAGTACCCGAAGTCCTTACAGTTGATTCGCTTTACTCTTTTGACTTTGAAATGCACGTGAAATCAGCGTCGGCCATAACCGAGGTAATCTCCTCTTCGAATTCTTTGACGGTGGAAGTCAATGAAGCAGAAAGTAGAAAAACGGCTGTTGTAAAATTGGCGGAACCCAACAAGGCTGATAAAGATTTAGAAGTGCAAATCCTGAGTGCTGAGCCATTCAAGCCACATGCTCTTGTTCCACAAGCTTGGAAATCGGGAGATAACGATTTCCTCAGTAAGCCTGTAGTAATGTTAAACTTTTTCCCAGAGTTTCCAAACACTTCATCAGAGACTGGTGAGTTCATCTTTGTGGTTGACCGCAGAGAAGGCATTTCTGGGTCTCGCATTGAGAATGCTTCTTCTGTTCTTAAAAAGTTTACCAGATGGATGCTATTTCTATGTGATTGGTTTTGGCAGTTCGTATGAACATCTATTTAAGAAGAGTAAGCAATACACTGACAAGACTGGAAAAAGCCAGCATGCACGCCAAGGCACTGCAAACTGATCTGGGAGGTTCAAAAAAACTTGGAACCCCTTAAGTGGGTGTTCATGCAACCCGTCATAAAAGGTGCTCCTCGCAAGGTGTTCCTTCTTACTGTTAGACATATGTTCATTACGAAGCAAGTTATCGATCTTGTTCGTAAGAACTCAGGATCAGAAAGGTAACTATCATTTATGAAGAAAAATGTTTTGCAAAATGAAGATTGTGGCATATTATTTGCAATGTTTGACATTTGTTTTAGATCAAGGGTGTAAATCGTGTTTTGTTGACCCTGAAAGAAACGAAGGTTATTGATACATCATTATGTAATTTTCCGGTGTTGCTATTTTAAGAACAAACATGTGATCAGTGACGTCGTTTCCTGCCGGCCCTTGGAGCAAAAATGGAAACGTTGGTCAAGGAATTTCCAAGTCTGGCTGCCAACTTACTCAGCCAGTATTTTTGCTCACGAAGAACTAGGTATAGTTTCATTCGGTTTTGTTTTCACTTGAATTGTTTGATCACAGATACAAATAAAACCCGCATTTGAAAACGAAGGGTTGTTTCGAGAATTGCCTTGTAAAAACAATCTCGTGAAACGTCCAGACTGCTCGATGAACGCAAATTGCAGTGAGAAAACTCAACTTGCGACATCTCAGCAGCATTTTCACTCGATTCCATTTTTTAACTTAATTTGAAGTGATGTCCTATTCTGTGTGCATTTAAGGATAACAGAATAAATATCAAACCAGCATAGAAATATAGCTTGAAATTGAAGCGACAAAGAGTCAATACCTTGTCAGTTAGCTTTTTTTATTATTGACAGTCAACAAATTTTGATAGTGATTCTCAATAAGCAAATTGGAGACGCCAGATTTGGCAAGTTGGTCAATGTAATAGGATTTAAAAGCTTGCAGCATTGTGTTGGCTGGCATAAGGATTTCAAACGTTTTCGCGTGCAACAACACTGAATCAGATAGTTTTTGCGAAATTTGAGGGACCCTTTTCCTGTTAAAGCGTTAGATTTTCATGTCTTTTGGTAAAACAGGTAATGCAAACTCTCACAGAAGTATATTGATGGGGTTCCCCTATATTGTTTGGGTTTTGCTGAAAACTATATTTTCTGAGTGCTTGATTTATAGTTTTACTTAAAACACCTGCGTCTGGTAATATTTTATAGTTTTACTTAAAACACCTACATCTGGTCAGCGACTAGGGTTAGAATACCACGTCGATATGCAGTTCTTATGTATACTATGTTCATACGAAGCAAAGCCATTTATAAGCTTGCTTTATGGAGTATACCACTCTACCTTTCTAAGAGTTAGAGCTTTGAAAATACCATCCTGACAATTTCAGCCCAGTTAGGCGAAAAAGGAAGCACAAACTCTGACTTGCCCTGTTTACCGTCAGGGTATTTGCCTCTCTTGTTCGGTGAGTATGGATGTGGTTATCTACTTAGCTAATGAGACCGTTGGAATTTTACTACAAATTTTTGAATTGAAGAAATAATTACATACCTCATGTACATTGGCTCGCTTATGCAGGTTAAGTAGAAATTGGCTACATACTATAAAAACGAGATGAGAGATTTCCTTGTTCTTTCAAGTAAACTCAGAAACTGATGACTTTTTATGGCCTAATTTATTTTAAATGCCTGATTTTCCTCTAGATGTTTCACCTTTGGTATTGGCTCTGGTGCATGCATCAACAGCATTTATCAAAGGAGTAGCTAGGGCTGGAAAGGGAACAGCAGAGTTTGTCCACTCAAATGGTCGACTCCAGCCAAAGGTAAGATATTTCAGTTGTGTTTGTTGTTTATTTCTGTGTGAACTTTACCATAGATCAATTCCCTCAAAGTCAGTGGTTTAGTGAAGTGCACAACGCATTGAAGAAGTAAAGGAAATCTTTGCCTGCCCAGTATGCCATAGATCCATGACATACACAAAATGTACAAGCATTGCCATCTTAGCTTTTTCTTCAGTTTTATCAATGATAGTGGTCCCGCCGGACTGTCTTTGATAGCATTTGTCTTGTGGAAGACTTTGATCAGAAAAACACTTTTCCCTGCCATATAAAAGCAACTTATTTTAAATATTTGTGAGCAATGTGTAGTATAGTTTTTATGGTAGCATCCTCTCAAATGGTCATGAATACCTGTTTGCTTCTGTCGGTTACTATGGTCTGTTAGTTTGCGAAGGGATTTAATATAAGTGTGCCGTAAAACGCATAGCATCCGATAAAATGAAGTCTACCCGCAACACTTGTTACAATATCCACCTTAATTGGGGTAAGTTCGACCTCATATAACATCCTGTAACATTCTACACGGTCACAGGTTGTTGTCAGAAAATTTTTAACCCCACCAAACGTCACTATTATCATCACCAAACTTTAACACAAAGCTTAGTATTCTATGCCGTCTGAAGTTACCTCTCCTCGTCGCGATTTTCAAGGAAGGTGATTTCGTCTAATTTTGGAGGACCTTGTCGGCTACTGGCGTCGCCTTGAGTGTGGCTAAAACGGTTACAGGATTTACAGATGCTTTTGTGCTTTTCGAGTCCCAACGTAGGAGATGCCCTGCCATTTGCGATAGAGCACGGCGCGAGCAAAGGATTTTAAAACCTCGCGGTTTTTTCTGATATTTGCTGCCTTTTTTGTTGACTCTAGCGGTGATTTTAGTGATTGAATGCTCTATAAACTGCTTGGAATAGCCTGATATTAACATTAGCTTTAGATGGGCTGCACATTTCTTGTGATTCTTTCCCTTTTTGTGCTTGGAAAGGCTAGGAGTTCCTTTCGACACCCTCGCTGAAAAACTGCAGTAGTTGGCACGAAATTTCCTCAACGAAGGCTTTTCAGTCTGAAATATCCAGTTGCTTTAAAAATACTAAAAAGTACTCTTGAAACTTCTGGACAAAGTTAAACATTTACAGCTTATTTTTTATCTTAATTGATTTCAAAAGCACTTCAAGTTTTCTTGCAATTTTACAACTACAAAAAACTTGTCAAAATTTTGTTGCTGCAAGACGATCTTTTCCATCATATTTCTCATTTCAGAAAATTGGTTTTCTTTTTAAACTTGTGCTAATTTTGTGGTTTACAATCTAACCAGACTTTTTCAGGCAGTGAGAATTGGCGAATTTCAAAGCATGGTTGTCGTACCTCCGAAAACTGCCAGACAATATGTCAAGGCTTTGAAGTTATAATTTGGTCCTTGAAAGGTCGTAGTAGGTCCTTGACTATGAAATTCGTACGAATCCTGTTACGGCCATGTGGCTAAAGTAGTGTAACTTTTGACCTAAAAGAAATCGCACGTTTTTATGTTTTGATGAGGTCAATAAACTTTGTGCATTCAGGTGTTTTTGTACTTTGTTGTTCAACTTCAGGTCATCAAGACATTGAATCGCGCCCTTCAACCAATCATAAGAGACATGCGAATCACGTGGGAAGTTCAGGGTGACTACAGTTTCAGACAAACACCTTCCATTGTCTCGCCTATCTTCAGTGGTGACAGATTGGTCGTGTTTGGTCTAATGGAGAAGAAGGGAAACGAAGATGACGCACGCGCACATGATTGTTGTGTTACATTACAAGGATCCCTGGAATATGAAGGCAAGAAGGAGCCTTTCGAGCACTCGGTCACATTCAGCGTGGAGAGGAAATCGGAAGAGGACAGGAGCTTCAATCCAAAGTTGACCATTCATAGAGTTGCTGCCAAGAACTTCATCCAGGAAAACCAAGACCTACAAGAAAAGTTTCAGCAAAAGTGCAGCAAGGAAGCCGTTAGTGAAATTAGCAAGTCTGGGAATGTTGTTTCTAAGCTTACTTCATTTGTTGCTTTTGACAAATAAAGCCACGAAAGGGTCACTGCTGCAACGGTAACTGGACTAGTGTCTGGCTACGATCGAACTGATTACAGCAGACTCATTCCTTGAATAGAATGAGCTAAGAACTGAAAATTCCAAAAGTGAGATCAGAGCTTCTTCGAAACACAGCCTAAGTCGTCAAACACTGCTGAATTGATTTAGCTAGACTAAAACAGAAACCAATAAACCATTGGCTTCATGACGAGGACAGCAGTTAAGCCTTATAAGGAAATGCTGAATTCTATGAGGAACGATCCCCGATTACGCAAAAAAATAGCGACCTGTACATTTACCCATAATTCCTAGCGCACCAACGTCTAAAATTGTCCATAAAAACGCAAAAAAGGAATCTGTAAACGTCAAGTTTGACATACACAGTGTTGTGAGTTCAAGGAAGAGTTTTAGCAACTGTTTGAAAATTCGAAATATTCGTGTGGCCTCCCCGTGGTAATAACCGATTGTCGATCGACCGTGGGTTCGACCGGATTTGCATTGCGAAATGTCTTCGGAAAACTGAAAGGTCCTGGGAACTACATTCATCGCCGGCCGAGTATAGTATGGTACAAAGACGAGTTGACCGATCGCGTACGAAGGGGCACGAAGTTAACATAACTTCGACCACATGGAGTTGGATCTGCCATCCGCCATTTTCACGGTCCGAAGTTGTTTTTGGTTGCTGAAAACTAAACCTGTTTCAGTGATTTATTTGCTTGAAACAAAGCATTCTTTGCTTTTTACATTTGGGCCACCAGCAGTTAAATATCTTAAATATCTTTGAGTTTTTCAGATTCCAGAGAGAAACACTTGTTTTCTTAAAGACATAAGATGTCAGTTAAGTAACATATTTGTTTCATATTGGTTTATTATTCAAATCTTTGTTACAATATGTTGTTATGTATGTTAAATTTTATTAATAATGATAATAATGATAATTTTATTCATACAGCTCTACTTCTACTAATTAACCAGTAGCGCTTTGCAATACTAATGAAAAAAAGAAGAATGAATTTTAATTAAGTAAATATCGTAAAGTTTCAATTAAGATGAATTATCATAAAATTTCAATTAAAATACAAATTCACAGTGATGATGAGTTCTACTAACCATAGCGAAAATATCTATTCAGATTTCAATAACTGTACTAAAATATTAAAAATTTTAAAAGAAATAAAATGAAATATCTAAAAACTATAGTTAATAAAAATCGCTGCACTGTTACTAGGTATACACTCGTGTAAAAGTCTACACTTTAGATTTAAAAGTTTCTAAGGGCTTGATAGCTTCTCATGTCTTCAGGGAGGCCGTTCCATAATTGTGGAGCTATCTAAAAGAAGGCTCTACAGCCATAGGTTTTCAGACGAACTTTGGTTGTACGAGGAGTCCCTTATTAGCTGAGCGTAGAGTTCGTTTCGGTGTGTAAGGGGTTAAAAGTTCCTTTAAATAATCAGATGCGATAATCATATAAAGAATTCGATTGTTGCAGCTAAGGGGAGCCAGTGAAGCTTTTTCAATACTGGTGTAATGTGGTCATACATGTTTACGCGTGCCAGTTAATAAGTTTTGTAAATACTGAAGTTTGTTGATTTGTGTTTTATTACAATCTGACAGCAGAAGGGTACAATGGTCTAACTTAGAGGGTATAAAAACATGTATTAGAATTTCACAATCTAAGACTAGCTAAATCTTTCTCGAGCCTAAGTGGCTCATAGGGCCGGCGCTTATCTCCGGTTTCTGTAGTGTTAAGCGGATGCGAGTCTTTGACTCCCCCTGGACAGATCACTAATCTATCGCAGGTTAGCTCCCAGCAGAACTGGTACTCATTTATACAGCTGAGTCGACTGGAACAAAATCAGGTAAAGTGTCTTGCTCAAGACACAACACAACACTTGCCGCTCTTCACTTGCCATTCGTAGCGTATACAGTAAAGTTAAGAACTTTTTAATATAAGTCTTAATTTATGACAGAGGAATTTTTTGTTATCAATGCAATTGTTAATACTACGTTTATTACTCTTATTATTATACTGTAAATTGGTTTTAGTATAGTCCATTTCACTGTTCCTGAAAGGTTACCAAGCTTCTAAATGAAACCGATGCGAAGGTTGTCCTAGCACAGTAGGAGAAGTGGTAATGATTATAAGAAAGAAACATGTTAGCATATCTATTATTTCGACTTCTCTAACTGTACCAGGAAAACCTTTGCCTCGGTCTTATGTAGAAACTTGGTTACCTTTCACGGGAACCGTGAAATGTACTATTGATGCTTTAGCAAAGTGATTTTTTATTATTATTGTTGTTATTATCATTAAGTATTAGCTATTATTATTGTTGTTGTTGTTATTGTTAGTTGTTTTGTTATTTATGACTAATTTACGTTTGGCAAACCCATTTCCTATAAAACCAGGTACTTACAATGGTGTAATGATCCTGTGAATCGATAGTTGACAAGAAAAAACGTCTGATCATGAATGCATTTTGATTTACATTGTTACAATTAGCTTCAAAACCACAAAATCAATACAAAATCTGTTACCGGAAAAACTGCACACGATACGAGTTTCATCCGTGCGCCTAGCACAAACTCAATTCGAAATACTAAAAGTTATTTTCTGCTAAAAAGAGATTGTAAATCAAGGGTGACCTGAACGTAGCAACAACGATAGTATTAATAATAGTAAAATAATATCTATAATAATAATAATAATAACAATAATAATAATAATAATATAAATAATAATAATAATATCCACAATAATAATGTTAATAATAATATTAATAATAATAACAATAATGATAATAATATTAATAATAATGGCTTTTTGTCAAGTATAGCCACTGAATGGCCCTTCACCTTGGCTATTCAACGACATTATTTACAATAAAGACTGATCTACGATTACGTTTTAGGAAATTACAAAGTCAAAAAAGTACAAATCCATTCATAGAAAATTAAACTTTATTAAGCACAGGTTATCCAAATATTGAAATGTAAAAACATACCAAATCTTTAAAATATAATATAAATATAAATATAATATAAATGTCTCTCACGTCACAAACAACAGACTCGTGGAAAAGCCAAAAATTCGCGTACTTTGTCTCCATAAAAATGAGCATTTGGTTTTTTGGTAAACTTGATAGGCAATATGTATTACAGAACACACTTTAAGGTTGATGAAAAAATTTAAAAATACTTCGTTTCATAGGCACTTTAAAAACCATTTTAAAGAGAAAGCTGTAACGTGGGTAGACATAGCAAATAATTTTTGTGCAAGACCAAAGCTTTATTTAGTTGTCCTTCAAAAAGTTAAGTGGGTATCCCTTTTAATCAAATTCAGAAACAAGGAGTATTTAAATCCCTATCTACTTCTGTATCTTTATCAATTCAATTTATTTAAGTTATGCAGAAACTTCTTTCATGATGTCATAGCCATCGACCGCAAACGCCAACGATAGTATGAAGGACAGTTCCTGTTCTCTCAAACCTGACTCCTTGGCTTTCCAGACTTCCTAGCTCAGTCAGAATGACCGAACAAAACTGCACCTTATTTCCTGAAGCACCAGAGAAATGTGTAAGTATTAAAGTGCTGAAGAAATTCTGATAGTTTGTGAGATGTGTATCAGTGCATGAATTCAATGTTGACAACATTGTTGTTTCTGCTACACATTACAGACAACACTTGCAGTGATCAAGAAAACTATGGGCTCGTTTTCGATCCTCGGCAGGTATAATACCCGTATACCCGTAGTACTAAGGCTGTACTTCCCCTGCTAACTTACAAGTTCTTAGAATAAGTGCACAATCACTTCAGTGTTATTGTCGCTCATTTTGAATTTCAAATTTTGAAAAAACTTAAAATGCTAACGCGAGGCAACACTTTTTCCTTTCCGCTCGATTTTACTCTAGACTCGTGTAGATGAAATACAAACCATCACCACCACTATCTTTAGTTAAACTTATAATTTCTGTTAGCTAACAGTGTTAGTTTCCTTATCAAAAGACTATAAAAAACAGTTCAACAACATATTACATAGAATGGTCATTTTAGAGTTCCTTAATATTTTGATGCTGTTTATCGAACCTGTATTACCGTATTTGGCAGACTATGACCTGCGGGTTATCTGTTATAATAGATTCTGAACTTGATCTGGCTACAAGTATAAGATATTCCGCTAGATACTTTGTTTAATCCGGTCAGCATTCAATTTTTTTTTCGACCTACTGGTATCACTTAAAATGACCTTACTATCTGAAAACAAACGAATAGTTTTGTCAACATCGTCAAAGATGCGAGCTATACGCAGATGCGGGTTACTTGTTGACTTTTGCTATCTTAGTCATAAAAATGTTGGGGTGCGGGGTCAATCTGCGATGGGGGCTATAGTCCGGAAAATATGGCAACCTCGTTCCCAGGGCACGGGGAACGAGGTTGAAAATAGGCGCATTTCAGAATGACGTCATTATTCACATTTGTCTAACTAACATAAATCAAATTTCAACATTGAGACAAATTGAGGCCAAAAACCTCGATAGAGTAATGCAAAGTAAATAATCATAGAAAGTTTTGGCTCGATACACAGAGTACTTTGGGAGAAACAGGGCTTCCAAAGTTGATACATTGCAAAGATTGTATGGCTGGGTGGCAAGAGCTGTCTCAACTCCATACGATTACTTTAAATTAATTTTTGGAATTTTAAAAGGCTCAGTGTACCGAATTTTCGACTTGTTTTGTTTGAATGTGGAAGTTGGATTTATGCTTTTGTTATGTAAACAATGAAACCCGCCTGCGTAAGATCACATTTTAGATAATAAATCAGGCAACACGTACATGGTTGGGTAGTCACTCTAATTGAACACAACCCCAAGGCAAAATGTTAATTTGTTAACTTTAATATTTTGTGCTTTTTCTTCACAGTTTGTTTATAGTCATCGTTATAGTCTTATTCAGAAAGTACAGATATTTTGAACAGGTAAGAAGCTCATTTCGATGATAATGATACTGTGAGGTTATAATTATCTTCCTAGAAAATTATAGTATTAAGATGAATTGATAAAATTAACAACAAAACTACTACTATACTAGTACTACTACCACTACTACTACTACTACTACTACTACTACTACTACCACTATTACTACTACTACTACTACTACTACTACTACTACTACTACTACTACTACTACTACTACTACTACTACTACTAC
>JAOBRD020270337.1:0-23279 GCA_027575215.2 Hydrozoanthus sils | reverse complement strand
TAATAATAATAATAATAATAATAATAATAATAATAATAATAATAATAATAACAATAATAATAATAACAATGATAATGATATGTGCTCGTTTTGTACAACTGAGCTAAAACTAACTTATTCAATTACACAATATTGATATTTCTTGTTTAACAGTGTGGAACAAACAAAAGTTTTGGGTTAGAATTAAGTTCTTCCATGCTATTTGGTTAGTAAATGGTTTTGCGACTTTCGGATGCTTCTAAATCACTGTTCAAAAGAGCAGGCTCTCTCAGTTGCCAGCCAGCAGAAACATGGGATGACTTACCATTTAGAAAAGAATGAATATTTGCATAAACTTCCCTGGCCGCTGCAGCATTATTCGAGGCAAATGAGTCATAATGGTAAAACTTGTTGTCCGATCTTTGGTACATCAGTAGACTCCTGAAAAACATTGTACAAAGTGATGGCATTAGTAACTAAACTTAGTTCCAACTGGGCTAATATAATATAATATTGTTTCAATATTATTCATTAAGTACTGCTAACAAAGTTTTATTTTTTAATATGCATTTAAAATCTATATACAAAAATATGAAATTGGGCAGAAACATATATCTTGAAAAAAAAAGGGTTACAGATGGAAATCAAACTCTTTACCTTCTGTATACTAGTGGGATGCTCTACCACTGAGTTATGGCATGTCATATGGCAAGCAAGGTCATAAATTGGGTTATGAGACATGGACTGTATCGCACAACTCTCAAATGCCAAGGCATATGTGTCTGAGCACACACTGATCGATAACTGCATGGCACAGGCACTTGGTATGTATTTTTGTCAGCAAATACTGATTAATTGTTTTTACTATTTGTATATATTCACTTTTAGAGAAGAAAAATCTTGATCTAACATTGGCTTTGAATGGTGTACAGTATGTCTTTTTTAGCATTCTACAAAGGTTATCATGCTCTTACAAAATACACAGTACCTCACCATTGTTACAAATTGTTCAGAATCTATAAATTTTACAGTAGTAACAATGTACAACCTATAAATTATATGTACTGGCAGAACCTGTCACTCCCAAATCACAGGCATGCAACATACTCACAGCGGTTAAATTCATCACAGGCGATACTGTTAAAGTCCCTATAAAGCTTATTTTTTTAGTTCCAGATAAAAACTAGAACCCTTTAATAATAGTAATTTGTGAAAATAAAACCTTATTCACCGTTCCTGTTACATTTTTTAGACTTGAAGCATGCAATGATGACATAGCAGGAGGCATATGACATAGCAGGAGGCGTGAAGTAGAGACAATCTTTTTGATCTCAAAATATTTAATTATGGCTACAATAGTCACATTGTTATAACTTTAATCAATGAACTATTCCCTTCAAATTGTTTGAAATAAAAATTTTATGACATTTTTTAACAGAAATAAAATTTTAAAACAAAATCCACACAACTCACTGCTGCTACATCAAAGGTTACCAGTCCCAGGCCTGCTTGGTCAAAATTTACATTCTAATCTTTTTTTGTTTAGAAAGCATATTTAGACTTGGAAATTTTCTTTGGTTATTCAATTTTTGAGTTCACAGATGACAACAGTTTTAATCTGGAACTTAATAAAATAAGCTTGACTGGGGCTTTAAATAAACTCACATAGTCAAACAAAAATAGCTAATGCTATAATTATAATTTAAGGAATAATGTCTTAAGAGAGGAACTTAAACCATTAATAAACAATTATTGACTTAGGTGCATCAATCAGAATTTATAACACAAGACTATATTGGCATAGAGTTCAAAAGTCTTGAAGCTGCTATGTACATCAAACACCATATAGTATGTCAATAGCTCATAATCTTTGATGGTGGTCCAAAAATTAGAATCTGTGATCACAAAGAGTCATTATTCAAACACTGTTGGCAGCTGCAGCTTAGTATTTGGTTTTGAAACCAAAGGCCTTTGTAACTACCGTTAAGTTGCTTTTCTAAAACCGCTACACTACAAGTTTGACATAAAAAGCAAATTGTACAAGTCATGCCTATCAATATCCTTATTTGAGGAGAGTGTGGTTTTCTAGTAACTGTTTGCAGATGTTTGAGAAAGGGCAGCACCTTTTTATCTGACATCATTATGTTACAAGCCTGAGTGAAGGGACTCTATCTGGGAATCAAACCCAGGCATTCGTACAATAGACATGAACCTTACAACTAGGTTGATAAGGGTGATGGTAGTTTGACATACAAAATGAATTAAGCATTACATTATTTTTATCAAAAATACCAATGCATGCCTCCACTTGACAGTCTGGACTCATTGTCATTGACAGCAAGAAACACCTGTTGCCGACTGGGAAGTTGAAGTGGTTCAAGAAACATACCAATTTCAGCACCTGAAGGTTAAACAATTTGATAAAGGAGACAAAGTCTTAAAAATTTCCCAAGGACACATTGCAGTTGCTCTCAATTAGATATCTGAACAAAGGGGATATAGAAATGAAGGAACAATGTGATAACTGAAAGGAATAATTATAAAAAAAAATAATTGCTCACAAGACTTAGATGCCAGAAACATTTTTTTTTCTGGTAACCAACATGAAAACACTGGCTTTCTCTAAATACAACTTCTTCAAAATAAAACTTATCATTGAAATACCACTCTCACAATTTGCTTGTCAAATATGTACTGATGTTGAATCCAAAAAAAAAATAAATAAAACACAAAATAAATGCTTACATGTTGATGTGTAAGACTACAAAGATTGGTATTTAATCCTTTCAGCCCAAACAAGACAAACTTAAATACCATACATATCAGTAGGTAAATCCCCCCAGCCAGGATTCAGACTTTTCTTGTCAGTAATCAGTTTGGTAGAACTCTGTTTTCATCCTTCATTAGTTTCCCTTGATTTGTCAATTCCGATTTTCACATTAATTACAAAATCATTTAATTTGTATGTGTTAAGTAAAGAGAAGTTAGATGTTTATAAACTCGCAGGGGCTGAAACGGTTAAGTCTAGTTCATAAAGAAGGGCTATGTACAACCTTCAGGTAAGATAAAGAAAAAGCTTTGAAATAACTTTGAGAAAAGTAGATGAGGAATAATGATAATTTTTTAACAAAAATGCTTTTATTTCACTGTCAATTTAAAACCATGACTGGGTAATGTTCAAAGGCTGGTTAACTTTATCTTTGGACTAAGAAAAAATTATTCAAGCAGTAAAAATTTTTCATTTTCAATTTAAAATCATGTCAACTCCAAAACTTCAGCTCCAATCTGTCTCTGAAAGGCTGGAAACTAAAATTGTTGGTTAGAACTTTAACCTTTGAACAATTAGGCCCTGGGTCCTGTGGTTCAAAAGCTGATTAGCATTAAATATCAGAGTCAATTTTTTATCTATGTTTTATTTCCAGCCTTACAGAGACTGATTTGACAAGGCCTCATTTTTGAAAATATTGGAGTGCTAAGAATTACCCTCCTGGGGTTGCCCGGGCATGCTAATCGCACTCCTCAAACTTCAACTCTTAAAGTAATATAAATGTGACAAAGTAATTACTAGTACCGCAAATATAATTTCAACTGTAATATGTTACAATCAACTAATCTTGAGTTTTGAAAACTCGCCTATATGAAACACATCAGAGTGTCAGATATACTAATAGCTCCTCTGGAACTCTGTGTAAGGTTCGCATTGGATATTAGTTATTCAGTAATGTACTAAGGTGTATGGAAACACCTCGCTTTATTTCAGTAGCAATGATGAGTAATACTAGGATTACATCAGAACTATGATTTGGCACGAAAAAGCTGGGCGTTGTGATTGTAATGAGAGACATACATGCTGTTTTGCCAAGTTGCCATTTTGTTTGCAACAGGAAAACCACATAATGGGGTTGTTGATTTTAGCCAGTCAAGCCAAAGTGCAGCGTGATGGCATTCACGTACAATTCTTGAAATGAACATCAGGGAATATTTCTGTTTTGCAAAGTTTGTCTTACAAAAAACCAGTGTCAATGTGACTTCATCCATGCTAAAAAACATTTCTGGCAGAGATGTGACACAATTTCCATCACTGAAATGATTACAGAGTAAAAGTGCACATGTCAGCCAAAATGATAAAAAGAACAATTTTGAAAACTATTAACTTTACTATTAACTACTAACTGCTTATTTCAAACTACTTTTCAGCCGAAAAAGATCGAGAGTGATCATTAATGTCTCCACAGATTTGTTTTAAAATTGATATTTTGCTTTTGAACTTTTTATCAGTTGACCTGCTAGTTGCCTAGACATCCTAAAAAGTACCTGAGAAAATTTTTAGGAGCGAGGGAGCATGAAGGAGCACAATCGCATCACCGCTCCTCAAAATCGAGACTCTGATTTGAGCTGTAAGTTTGGAATTGAAAAGTTTTTTCCATGGAAAATTTAAACAGTATTTTATAAGAACCATAAATCTTTCCTCAGAAAAGAAATTGCTGCTTAAATTTTTGCTTAACCCAGGGTTAAAGTTAACCAGCCTTTGAACAACCCAACCCTGGTGAATATGACAAAGTAAAGTACAGTAATTACCAGATCCAAGTTTAATGAACTGGGTGACTTCAGGACTCACAAACAGGACATCATTTGATATACATTTAAACTGCTCTCTCTCAAAATATCTAAAAATGTAAATTTTAAACCTTCAATAAAGATCATTTATTAATATGCATTAACCTTTAAAAGTAGAGCATTCATTCATTCATATTTAATAATACTTTAAGTCATCATAGACTATACAGGATGCTAAAAAGCGGTACAATACAAGCACATATAAATGTGAACAGACAGTTAAGAATCCCAAGTGTGTGAAGGCAGACCAGTTGGTTATTTACAAGTGCATTGGGTTTGACTCTGGGATCACCAAAGTCATATCTGGTCAGTGGTCAGAGTGGGATTTGAACCTGGGACAACCGCACGTAAATCCGGCACCCTAACCACTGAGCCATGCTACCTGCATTCATTTTCAAATGATATACTACAACTACTGTACAATGATTCACCTGGACCAAAACTGACGAGAGCTCTCATGAGCCAAAACATGTTTAAAGATACTCGAGACTGAGCAAGAAGACCAAAAAGGTGTGGGAAAAAGACATCCCAGGAGGAATCAAAATAAAAATTACTTTTTTGATTTAGTTTGTATTCAATGGTTTATGCTCATAAGCAGTTTCATGGATTTCCAGCTCATCCCAATAGTATAAGAATGTTTCTCTGACATTTGGGTGCAACCGAGAGACTAGAAATACAAACATTGCAATCTATAAACTGACCAGTGATCGACTCATCTTCACCAAAAACATAAAATGGATAAAAATATAGGTACGTTTATACATGTTTTATTTTTCACAATGCTTAAAATTAGCCTGATGATGATCAATGTGATCGAAAGCGTTTGCTACTTCTTATGACTATCAAAGGTTTCGCCTAAGTTTTTAAACGTTGCAAAAATATATACCAGTAACCAGCCTTATTTCTTACCCAATCTATAAATTATAACTAATATTCATTCGGTTAATTAAAGCTTCATTGAATCATAATTGAGTACTTAAATGATTCCCTCTTTCTCGACCCATTTCCCATTTGGCTTTGGGTTTTTAAAAGTACATGAAATAGTTCTAGGTATGTTTAAACTTAAAAATGTTCAATTTTGACTTACTCAAACATAAATCCTATCACTCTATCGTTCAGCCAGTGACCTTCATTCAGAAGTTCTACATCAGATTTCCTTAGCAGGCTGTCGTAAAAGCTCAGAGCAATCTCGTCTTTTTCGGCCGCCATATTTTTCAAATTCAAAGGCATGCTACTTCATTGGATAACCGCTGGCCGATGTGCGCTCAGCAGTTGGCAGTTCCAAAATGGCCGAACTTAGAGCAACAGGAGAGAAATGATGCAGGCAAGAGTTTTGCACGCAATAGCTTTTGTATCGATGAAATGCTGTTACGACATTGACACTAGGTTTTCTTCCAGAAGTTTTAAGGCTTGTACGGTTGCTTAAGAAAATAAGCTTTTGGCTAAAGTTTGAGTAATCGAGGTGAGTGTCAAAATGGCTGCCACACACTTTCAGCGTGCTTGAGTGTTTCTGATTATTCTACATACTTGTGGTTAGTATATGGAGCTTTCTCTCACACATTTTGTACTATGAATTTTATTAATAAGTTCGAAGTTTGGCTGGAAAAACAGATATTCAACGCTGTTTCCATTTTTGACATAAGTCCTTTGACATTTGGCGTGTTCGGAAATCTTCGACAGGCACCGAAGGTATACGAAGTAGATCGGGTGCTGCCGAGCGTGACGTCACTTCATTTAAGAAAAGCAACATTGAGAGCAGGTATGAAGTTGTAATGGCGAAAATCCACTGCCATTCCCTACTTTCTGGGAGCTCATGGAGCGCTTTCGGGCAGGAAACGCTTATAGACGAAGAAGAAGGTAAGAACGAAGAATTCTTCAGCGACTTGTTGTAGTTGTTTTTTGGAAGAGCTGCGCTTAATGCAATTTTACGAAGGTTAACTACTATGTTTCATTTCCACATAAGCCATGGAAGTGGACGAAAACAATGCCGACGGGTCTGATGAAGCCACGCGATTGCGACGAGAAGGTACTAAAAATTTCTATTTGTTGCTGCAGCCGTTATAGCTATTATGTAGTGGGTACGTAAAATTACCCGATTTCCTGTTGGTTGCGATTTAGTCTAAGGAAGCGCTTTTGACGAAACTGACATGGGATCTAATATGCTAAACTCACATGTGAGTGGTTGGACCCCCAAAACAGAGTGCTCCTCTCGCAGGCGCAAACCGAAGATCTTTCTATTTCTCGGTTTGCTCAGTAGAGTATGGCTTACGATAAACTTTTAAAAATCGAACTCTCTCAAATCCCGCCAATGGCAAAGCAGATATTTATAAGGTAGTACAGGTCTACCTGTTAACTTGTCTCGTCTTTGCTCTAAATTTGACCACAGAAATGTTGCTGTATGGTCTCTGTCCAGCGCACGAAGATGTTACCCTTGTTATGTGCAACGATTGCGGTAGAGTCGTCAAAACAGTCGCTTTTCAGCGGCATTGTGGTGAGTTTGGACATTGTTGTACGATTTGTTATGAATTTCCGTTCCTATTTGCCGGCATGCTTGCCCATTCGGCACAGTTAGAATTCAACTTAATTTAGTTCGTTCAAAAACAATTACGGTTAATGTGATTACTTGATAAAGTTCACATAGTTATATTATTGAAAATGCGAAACTGTCAAGTTTAGGGCTTAAGTTTGCCACTTCAAACACTTTTTTGATTAACTCGAGACTCGTAACACTGGGGCTTGACATTTAACCTCAGTAGGTGTTTAAGTATTTTTGGAGACAACCAACTTGTAGCTTACTACTTATTGATAATGCTTTGAACAGCAGCTCATATACATTGACAACAAAATACTCAGTATTTTTGCTGCTTTGGAGTTCTAACATAGGTTGTAGAATGTCAGAAATTTTTATGTTTAGTTATGGCAGTTTTGGAAGAATGGATTTTTCCTCAGGTAAAGTGAATTAGTATCTATAGGTAATTGCATGGGGCCAAGTAACATTAAGGATTAATTTCACGAGTGTTTTCAACTTTTTCCAAAATAAGCGACTCAGGCAACTTGAGAAAAAATTGAAAACACAAGTGATATTAATCCTAAATTTTACAAGAAACCGGGCGATTACATGTTTATGACATCAAGGGCAAAATTCTTCATTCTCTGCGGTATCCCACAAGAAAGCTTTTCATAACCCAACTCAATTTATCCCAAGTTTCCTCGAAAATTGCTGGAGATGTAATAAAATCTTTGCAATCTTTGAAAACATTCTGAAATCTTCAGAAAAGGTTTCAAATAATTTCTAAGGCCTTTTTTTGATTTTTGAAAAAATTCAGAAAATCTTTGGAGGTGTTCTGAAACATTCGGATTCAATCTTTGAAAATTTTTGAAAATCTTCGAAAAATGTTTCTTGGGCATTTTTGAGACTTTTAAAAATTTTTGGAAAATTTTCAGAAATTTTCAGAAGTATACAAGCCACCAATCAGTACTAAGTAATTTTGCCCTGAATTGAGAAAAATCTCCTTGCTGTTACATCCAATCAACTCGAAGTGATTTTGCCCTCTATATGTTATAATACTTCTAAACCAAACCTGTTTTCTTGGTAACACTTTCAATTACTAGACATTGGTCATTTTAAAATTTCAAAGTGTGAGGTTTTAAGTTGCTTGCTATTTAATTCTCATAATGTCAGCAATCTAAAACTTCTCACATTAGAGACTTAAAATAATTATCAATTAAAGGAAAGCTAATACAACCAACAAGCTATTAATTTTTCAGGGAAAAGTGTTGGGAAATCCTTCAATTGGGAAAAAATCTAGGCCCTGAAAAGCCCTTGAGTTTGGGTCATGGTGCTTGAAAATCCTTGAATGGAAAAAACGTTCCTTTCTTGTCTTCTAAGAGTGATAAATGTAAATATTTTTGATTGAACAACACATTTGTGTTCTACAGGTGATGTTGCCTTATTAACAGGTTATAAAAAAGCTCAGTGTACTTTTTTTGTATTTCAAACATGAATTGAAGAATAATGAAGAAAACTCCAATGTTTCAACCCTTTTTTGACCCAAATAATTATTCAAGTGAACTATTTCAGTGCTGACCAAGCCCTTTGAATTATTGGTCTGTGATATGAAGTCCTTGTAGTTACTTCCCCATGAGCTTGACAGTTTATAGGACAGGAACTGATTAAATTTTTAATTTATTTTGTTTGCCTGTCATTAATTTAACTCAGTCATATCCAAAAACATTAATCTTTTGATGGTTTTGGACATTTCAGTTTCAGTTGCAGGGTCAAGTGCAAGAATGATGTTTACAAGTAACTTTTGATGAAGTTGTCAACTCTCTCTACATTATCCCTATTTTCTCTTAACTCTTGGGAGAATTTTGCTCTTCATTCAATCACTTGTTAACATTGTTTTTGCTTTAGACCCTTCAATTGACACCTGCAAGTAGATGTACATTAATTTTTAAGGTTTACATTTTTTTAAATTTGAGGTAAAGTTTTTGAGTGTAAGAGATCTTTTGTTTTTATATTAACCAAAATTTAACAATTATCACTAACCTTGACTGTAAGCCTGGGTTAATGATAACTTGGTTTAGACCTGAAGTTAAACCCAACTAAATTCAAATGTGGAAAATACAAATTTTCTTGATAGTTCAGATAAAATCCAATTATTTTTTCAAGAATTTGATCTTGGATACAGTACCAATCTAAGACTCAAACTCAGTTGTTTGGAACCCCGCTGACTCAAACTGTTTTTTAGTTCCCAATTGGAGTTCGAATTAACAAAACTATACTGTATTCACACCATATAGTTAATAAACAATGATAAACACAATGTGTGTATGGAGATGATTACAAACTTTCAATCTCTTATCTTTCTGTATCAACAGTAATGGTGTCAAGTAAGGGTGCATCCTGGCGCCCACACTCTTTGCAATCTTCTTCGTCCCAATGCTTAAGATAGGCCAAGAAAGATTGCCTCAAGGGTATTTACATCAGAGTAACAACTGATGGCCAGGGCTTGAAATAACTGACGACAGTGCGGCAATTTTCCGTGATGCCCTTCCCTTGTGCCGTGATTCCCCTCGAAACTTTCTAATTTCACAGTAAAATTTTGCCTACCCAATCTGTTAAGGACTGCTATAGTGCCCTTTTTGTAGAGTGGACATCGATGTACTAATTTTTAACAACAACAACAAAATAATGTGACTTAAAAATTTCATCTTCAAGCTTATTTGCCTGTTGAACCACCCTTATTTCAATTTACTTAATACTAAGAAATGCACTTTGATCTAGGGCTTTCTACTTCAATGTACATCCCTAGTAACCTTTTATTTAAAAGACAATCAGAAGATAGAATTGCCCCATAGATTCTGATAAAAATCCATTATTAATAAGTTAATATTTGTGACAGAAATTCATCACCAGAGGGAAATCCCCGTGGCAACACCCTCACCTGCTCCAACATTGGAAAGTCCATTAAATGAAATATTTCGTGGTTCCAAGTCCACTGCTGGGGAAAATATGGGGATCAAAATAGAAACTGTTGAACTCGAAGATGCTAGTGTGAAAATAGAAGAGGTTCCTTTGACTGTCCCTAACCTCAACCATGCCGTCTCAACACCTGCCATACCAACAAAACTTCCTGCTGTGCCCGCAATAAAGAAAGCCCATAGTGAAAAGTCAAGTATTAAGAGGTCACCAAGGAAGTGCATTCCAACACGAGGTACTTTTTTTTGTTTTGGCCTTTTCAACATACATGTATATGTAACAATAATTTGGGCTTTCAAGAACTAAGAGATCTTTGCATGTATTGTTTAGGAATTGACTTGTACATGATCAATTGTACAGTAACATTATTGTATTTGATGAAGGGGAAACCATCATTCATGCGTAACATTGCAGCTAAACGTTTGGTCAGGAAACTGAAGAAAATCAGTTAGTAATATGTACATGATTCATAACAGAGAGCTATGATGCACCAATTATAAATGGGTCAACTAAACAAGTTTTTCCTCAGCTGCTTAAGGGTTAAGGGAGGGAGGGGGTGGGGTCAGAATTCAGTTGCAACCATTTTTAAACTTGTGACAATTTAAAAAATATTTAAGCGTAAAGCTTGTGGGATTTGACCAGAGATGTAAAAACCATCAGTGTTGCACATGCATGTAAATGATGTAGAAATAGCCTGCAGTTAAATGCACCATTTTACTTCAGTGCTGCTGCTATATCATTGGCATGCACGACTGTGCAGCACTGCTAATTTTAAAAAAAGTTTATTTTTTGATATAAAGTTCTCCATTTCTAATGCCTATCTTTTTGTTAATGACTTTAACACAAAGGAAAAACTTGTCATATACAAGAAAGATCTACTGGCCAAAATAAGATCATGATAAGCTATAGACAGCTTTAAAAGTTTGTGCAGGGATGTAACCCTGTAGCAGCTCAGTTTCAAAATCAATGGAGAACTTACTAAATAATTATTAAGAACACACAAAATTCTAAAGAAAGGTAGTTAATGATACACTTGTTTGTATTTTAAGTGCTATCCTAAACTGAAAAATGACATAGTCTGTGGTAAAATTTATGATATTGTATAATTATTGTTTTTCTTTTCTTTCTCTCTCTTATTTGTAGAGCAGTTTGATATTTCAGTGTGACAGGATCAATCTTGTGTGCACATGTTGACTATATACTGTCTAGTTTCTGTAGAATATAAGTAAGACTCATTTCATCACTCTAACCCTGGCATTATTCATTGATCATCGCAAGTGTGTTACATTGTTGTTGTAAGTTGTTTTTTTTTTTCAACCAGAGCGTGAGTTTGATGCTGAAAAGCACTGTGGAGTGTGGGTTGCTGAACAAAACAAGCGATGCACCCGGTCTCTTACTTGTAAGGTAATATGAGCTGAGAGAACTTTGCTTTATATATTCAAGAGCTTGTTGTAACATGAAAAGCCTGCAGCTGGCAGTTAGCTTGACAGTGTATTATTTTAAACCCGAAAACGCATGAAGAAAAAAAAGTTACATGAAGGCATGAGGGGGAGGGGGGTCAATTGGAACCCCCCCACATCTAATTTCAAAAGTATGCAACCAATTGCCTTGAAACTTGGTTTGTGTAATAAGTGTCACATGTACTTCCAATTGAGTGTAGTCATGTGGCACTTAAACTGGTGTTTTCCAATGATATTCATCTAATCAATTTAAAATTGATGTAAAAACTTTGCACTTGTAATAAATATATATTAGTGTTCCATTATCTTTCAACTAATTTATGCCACATGATCTCTAATTGGTTTCCATGGTAATAACAGCAAGGAAATGTCAAAACTGACTACACCGAAATGTTGCAAATGGTTAAGAATAATAACATTTCGCTTGGCAAAGTAGTTGTACATGATCAACTAACTCATCTTGTAATCAAAAAAGTTAATTTTGTTGCCATGGTAACAACTTCCAAAAATCCAAAATGGCAGCCATCGGCCCAAGTTTCAGATTTTGTAATTTGTTTCAAAAAGTTCTAAAACAACAATCAACAACAAAGAAGGTAGAGATTTTTTTGACTTTTTGCAAGCCTATATGAAATATTAGTTTAGACTATTTTTTGCACTAATTTTTTTCAGGTAGCATTTCTTTGAAATACCATGTTGTTGTAGCAGTTATAATAAACAACAAATAACTTAAATTCAAATAGTTAATTACTTTTCATTTAAACATTATACACTAGTCAAGACTTGAGAGACCATAATTGGCGTCAAACCATCTTTTGTGGTTGTAATCATCGTAAGTGTTCATGCTGCATGCAAAGTTGCTGATGGCCACCATCTTGTTAGCATTGCGCTACAAAACAGTGTAGCATCTTTGCCTGCTTAACGTCTTTCCTGCAGAAAGCAAAACTAAAGAATCAGTGAAGAACTGGCTTAAAAAAGTATTATTTGTAAATTGATAAAATATAGTAAACATTTTTTTTCAAAAAACATTAGCTAACATTTTGATCATATTCAGGCTGTAATGACTTTATTTGAGCAAAATGACCTGATACCCTCATTTTTTATTCTTCAGACACATGCACTAAAGTTCTCTTCGCCGAGCTGTTCCATTTACAGCCTGATGATGATGAAAATGATCAGAAATGGTTACTGATTTTTATAAACACCAAAAATGTTTTCTAACCATAATTTATCCATTTTATGGTTTTGGCAAAGACTAATGTCTTGATATTTATAAATAGCATCAAATTTATTATTTTGAAAAATAGTATGTGGGCCGAAATGACTTCACTTGAGCAAAGTGTCCTGATACCCTTACTTTTTTTTTTTCAGACACATGCCCTTTCTCTTCGCCGAGCTGTCCCTGGGAGATCAATGTCATTTGATAAGTTATTGGCTGAACATAAAGCTAGAGTAAATTGTGAAAAGGAGCAGAATAATCTTCTCAAAGCTCAAGAAAATGCTAATCATAGCAAAGCAGTAAAGACTGACATTGTTACTAAAGTTCCAGTGGCAAACAAGTAAGGCAAAAATATTATCATTTCGTATTACAGTTTGGTAGGAAAAAACATTAACTATTAATTTAAGGGATTCTCATTGAGAGGTATGGTTGAACCCAGGCTCAATGTATTACTTTAATATTGCCAAAATTTGCTTCAAAAGTGTTTGCAGGTATTTTTTTGTTCATGAATTTAAGACCAAGAGATAGATCTGCAGTTTGCACATCTTTGTATTAACCCATATCCTGCAAGAATCGAATTCACTTAAACTAAAAATGTTCCAATCTTGAAAATCTTGATCGAAAACCTGTAATTAAGTAACCATTCATTTCCTTCAAATTTCTTAACACATAGATTTTAAAAGTGTTCTTTGCTTCAAGAAATTTTGAAATTTGTAATTTTGCTGAAACAACAGTTTTTAAAAACATAGTGGGATAAGGGTCAATATTAATTTGCTGGCCAGTTGTTAGAAATCAAACATTGAGTTGTAAGTTTATCGTTATTTTAATTTGGTATTTTTGAAGTTTTTGCACTTCTTTGAAAGATAACTTGACAATAAAACAGCAATTCTTTTCATAACTACTGTATTCTGGACCAAAAGTTAAGTTAGCAGTCTTAAGTTCTTGTTATGGTAATTGTGTGTAACTAGCTGAGAGTTGTCAAAATTGGTATTTTCTTGGAATGAGCTCAAAAAATCCATCTGGCTAAAAGCAATAATTCTTTTTCCCCAATAGTCAGGCTCAGTCAACAGTGCAAACAGGTGAGTGAACTTGTTGATTCATGAGTGCTCTAAGACGTGCATACCAGTGTGTTGTTGCCATGGCTACATCTTATAAAGCACATGATCCATGGTCCAAATTTTTCTGTTCATGTTAACGTTTTTTCATTGCTACAGTACACAGTGGTTAGACTTTGGCCCAATTTAGCATTTGCACTAAATTCCTTAAAATATAAATTTTTACCCCCAGATGTCTCAGAAAAACAGAGGCATGTTTGACAAAAAGATGAACAGAGAACATAGCTATCTTGTACTAGATTGGATTTTCTTGTTAAGTTTTAAATACTATGGTTGGTTCAAAACATTGCATTAGCCGCCTCTCGGTTTTATGATAGCTGGTTTATTTACCTGATTCTTGACGTCATAAGTGCTATTTCGTGACCCTTCTTTTTCAAGCTGTTCAACCAAGTGGACTGTGTCTCTGACGTTAAGAAATATCAGAACTAGTTTGCTATTAAAATTTAATTTGCTCAATGTTGTTTTCCTTGTACAGATCGCACTGTTACAGAGGCTGCACAGAAAAGTACTGGTGAAGGTGACAGTGATGGTGCAGATGACAGCCTATCACATGGGGATCTTACTGCACTGAATCACCATCCTCGGCCTATGGCTGTACGTGATGTATTCATAGACCAAAACTTTTCAAATGGCACAATGATGTGTGTTATTTACAATTTCAGCCCAAAAGTGATGACTAGGGATACATTTAACAATCCTTCTATTTAAGTGAGAAAAAAATGTTATGGTTCTATCATCTAAATGAGTTTTATTTTGTTATCAGTTGTACGTGTAATATAAACACTTTTGGTCAAGATGCCCTGATTTTGATCAGTTACATTTGTATACCGAGGCCCTGCCTGGTTAGCCCAGTTGGTTAGGCGCCAGTCTGTCGTGCGGGAGGCCCAGGTTCAATTCTCGGTGCCTGACCTTCACTCAGGGTCTTAAAATAACTGAGGAGAAGGTTCAGCCTTTGCTCTAACTTCTGCAAACAGTTAGACCTTCACATCTTCTCAGATAAGGACATTAAACCGTAAGTCCTGGGAGGCAGACCTCAAGTCCTACTGCCTGTTCTCGCAAGACTCCTTGAGTCAAAAATATTATCAAACAAAACAAAATGTGATTTTATATTGTATTGTTACTGAGTACATATTTTTCAGAAGTTTTTGAGAATTGGGAGTGATGCTTACAAGGTACTGGAGCAATAGTAGTGGAGCGTTTTTGAGTGGAATACTCAATCAAATTTCATGTTTCTTTGATCAACAATATGTGTTTGGACATGAAATTAAAAACAATTATTTTGTTTATTTTTCCAATTGATGACATTGTTTTGCTATTAAAACGTGTCTAACTTTATCGCCATTAGTAAAACTTCACTGAATATTATCCTTTCGTCTTTTACAGTCATGTGTATTTGGTGCGAGGAAAGCAGGTAGAGGCTTCTTCGCATTCAATAGAAAGTCAGATCACCTTCGATGTGCAGTGTTGGCAATGGTGGAAAGATGTCTAAATCCTTCTCTACAAAGGTAGATATCTCAAGACTTGGCCATCATTGTTAGATGGAACAGATTCAGTTCATTTTTTAACCAAGTTTTACCAATTATATAAATGTGGTAATTATTTCTGCACGTCGTGTATTTTTTGTGGCTACTGCATCGGTAGATGGTAACCACTTTGACATTGCATGTGTAAGTAAATGGTGTGAGACTGTAAAACGAAAAGGAAGCTTGGGTTAAACATTGGATACCACAGGAAGCTCAAAAATCTAGGTCATTGAACTTCAAAACATTTTTCTGTACCAACTAACCTTCAGCTGATAGACTTCCCAATCAATAGTCATCAACAGGTTCTTTTTGGTTATCTAGACCAACTGCAACTTTTCTTTAACTCACAACTGCATTCTCTTTCGAAAAAAGAGAGTTCCTTGCACAGATGTATTCTTGCCAGTTAGTGGTGTGACTGCCCTCTCATTTAAGAACCACAAGGGAACATGGGTAATGTAGCACAGTTACTGATTTTAACATTTCCTGGCTTGCACAGACAAGGGTCTTCAAAACAAGGGCCTTTAGTACTTCACAGACCAACAGTTAGGACAATAGCACAAGCGTCAAACCAAGGTAAACTTTTGTGTGAGCAGATTCTTTTGTAAAAGCCATGTTGATCTGACAGTTTTAAATACATCATTATAATAACTAACCCTAGAAAAAAAACATCGTTCAGTAATTCCACGTTTTGAACCAAGAAACGAGTGTTGAAATTATACAACAATATTTCGACCTTATTTCAAGTCATAATCATACTAGATTCTTTTGTAGTAGCATAGTTCGTCTACTGTTTACTTACTATTAAACTAGCACTGTTTGTAAAAGGATAGTTGTTGTGCAGTTGTACTGTTACGTTTTCATTGGTGGTTCATTAGAGGGAAAGCAGCCCCTCATTTATGATGATACCCCTTCATGGTATAGACTTTAATAGCCTTAGAACCTTCAACTACAGCCTTGCACTCCACTTATATTGCTTCTATGAAAGTGCGATATGAAGTTAACCAAATCAAGTATATTCAGTTTTATCCAATCTTATTTGATTAAACTCGTAAATCAACGTTGAAATAAACTTGTTTCATTTGATTACCTGAGCCCCACAGTGGCTACCTAACAGATTCCCAAAGAATCCATCGCTCTACCATTTTTCAACCTATATACATTTCGTACGTTTTACTCCTTTTTCACCCATTTTAAAGTGCGCTAACAATTTTTTTGGGATCAAATCATTTCACGTATAATTTAGAAATTTGGTCAAAATCTTTTATCTACAATGGCTCAAACTAGTTGGCACAATTTTCAGACATCTTGGTTCATGACCGCGTTTTCGGGGAACTAGGTTGTGACGTCATTCCCGACTTGTAACATTGAGCAAGTAAGATCTTTTTCTAAACACAAAGGGGCAAAAGAACCGAGAACTGTATGAGGAAATGGAATCTACTTCTGAAAAGAAAATCTCTTATTCATTCATGTTCATTTTGCTTTGTATTGATCTAAAGCTGACCGGGAATTATTTCTCGACCTAAGTTCCAAACACTTTTAGTGGTTACAAAATATTTGTTAGTTTATAGGCATTTTAAGCTTGTGCAAGGTTTTCAGTCAATAAATACCCAAAGATCACATTCAATAGAATCGCTTGTTTGTTCATTGGTTGTTAGGGTTATCATCAACAACGGAAAAAGCAAAGACGTTTGGAAGCTCCAACAGGAATCTAAACAACTTTCTAAAGGCTCCGCCCCCTCCAAGGAACAAGTCAACGAAGCATGGAAATCAGTCGCACTTGTTACCTACGATTGATCACAATTCTGACAAGTCTAACACTTACAGCTTACTAAATTCGAGCCACAGTAAAAGGACTCACATTGAAGCAAATTCAACAAGCAATTCCACAGACGACGGGTTAATTGGCCAGCATTCGTCAGGATTTCTAAGACCTGATGCCAGCAGTCAGGCAATTAACGATATGGGTAACATAGTTGCAAATATCGATGTCAACGTTGCAAACGGACAACATCTTAACCATACTCATCCTTTTCACAACAATAATCCCCAACAAAGCCAACAAGGAGTAAGTTCCAGTTTAAACCTAAACGTTCCTCTAGATTCCAGTTTGAGCCTATGCTCATCTCTAGGAGTTAGCTCTCAGTCACCTCTTCCACCAACAAGGACAGCTTTTGTAACGTCAAAGTCACTGACACCCTCAGTAAATAGTTCGACATTAAGTAGCGGCGTTGCTGTTGCGGGTGCAACAAGCCCCAGCGGGGGTGGGGTAAAGGATATTTTACCAGCTCCAAGTCATGGAAAGACTCCAGCGACCCTTGTCACGTCGCAGACATCAAATGTTGGCAATTTGTATAAAGGAACCCAGGTAATGTGTTTGAATAATTTCCCATGTAAAACGTTCACTCTTTTTTCGTTTTGTTAAAAGCTTGTTATATAAGAACTATTGTGGTCAAGCCATTCAAAAACCTTTTCGAGTTCAAAAAAGCTCCCAAGTTTTCACTGTAAAGCTCTTCAAGGGTTTTGGTGTGTTTATCTAATGAACAGTGATAAATTATGGTCTCTATATGACACCATTCTCAATTGGTTGATTATAAAAGATCGGTTAATTTGGAAACTGTTGAGATATACATAATTTCTTGATATAATCTCCATATGTATTTTCATGTTTCCTCCTCAAAATAAGATTGTTGTGGCACTTGGATCTGGTCGAGCTGAAATCTTGAAAGTATACTTAGCCAACAATCAAATATGGTTTTCTCTTCTGTTTTATTCAAATTTTTCAGTTAATTTAACCTTTGATAACAGGACAAGCTGGTCAGCGTAGTTGGTAAGGCGCCAGTCTGTAACGTGGGAGGCCTGGGCTCTATTCCCGATGCCAGAAACGTACCCAGGCCTCCCATACTCCCTGTGCTCATGAAATTTAGCGGGTCTTAAATATAGTTTTAGAGAAGGTGCTGCCTTTGTTATAACATTTGCAAACAGTTAGACCTACCTGTATTCTTGGATAGAGACGTTAAACCGTAGGCCCTTGAGTGCTATTACCTGTTCTCCAGCAACTCCTCGAGTCAAAATGTCATAAACAAAGTTATCGTGACAATAACAATTTGGTACAGAGAACTAAACATGTCTTCTTTCTTACAGATTACTGGACAGTTTGATCCCACTTCTGGTGAGTCAGTTTGAAACTCCCTAGCTTGGAAAGAGACATCCAGCTAGTTAGATCGTAATTCTATTGAGTGGTTTAGTAGATGGTAACATGTTTGTAGAGATTTAAATTAGCATTTTCAGTTTTGTTCGTTCTTCTTTTCTTGTGACTTTCATTCTATACCTATTGCTGTTTTAATGTTGGCGGAAATTTTAACTTACTTGAAGTTTGAAGCTTATTTAATCGCCAACATAAAAAAATTACATTGATCTATCTTTTACAAAAATAAGTCTTAAAATGCCGAGGATGGCCATGGAAACTACAAGCCTTGTACGAGATGGTCATCCTCACGTAATTTCAAGAACAATTAATAAAGGAACATGTGTGGCCACTTCAGATACATACCTTAAGTATAGTAGACCGTGTCTGACATATAATTGTCTGAAATAATGTCAGGGTTTTTTTTTTTCTTTTCAACGGAAAACAGTAACAAATCAAAATTTGAGAAGAGAAAAACAGAAAAAAAGAAGAGGCTTTCCTGGTTTGAAAGAAATGTATACTTTTTTATTTGAAAATGAACGTAATGAATTTTTAAATAGAATATCAATTGGCAAAAAGTTGAAAATCTTTAGGCCCTGGTAACAGACGTTTTATTTTTTAAATATTTGTTCTGAATTTAGGTATTTGAAGCTAACATTGCACGGTAATCACCTAACCGATCTTTTTGTGTTCTGCTTTGGAGTCCCAATACTATTCCATTTTAGATTATCCTCTTTCTTAAAAAGATCGCAAATATAATATTTTGTTTCTGTTTTCTCTTACTTAGGGAAAGTTTCAGCCAGCTCAAGTGGTCAAAGAGGAAGCCCTGTCTTTTTTAACAAACAGGTGAGTTTAAATTCTTTTGCTCTTCTCGTAAGCTTCCAAGTTTCTAGAATCACGATTTCTAAATTTTACGTACATTGACTTGTAATATTGTAGAAGATGCCAAAATAAACTTTTTGACTCCGAATTTCCGAACGTTGCTGTTAAGATCGAGAAGAGGGATAATATACCAAAGATAGGCTATATAGAAATGATTTATTTTTATTGCATGTAATTAATAATTTTGTATTCTATAAGTTACTTGATATTGATATTATGTTTAACAGATGTGACTGATATGATCGTGACAGTTGCTATCAATGTTTTTTTTTCAACAATTTAGATCACGCAAGTGTCTTCTCCATTGTCAAATGGGACTGGTCCATCGCCTCCACCCTCCCAAACGGTAGCGAATTCGAAGTTTCCTCTTAGTTTTGTAATCCAAGGTAATTCTGGAACAAAATCGGCAGGAGCTGCCCCTACCAGTGCATCCGTGTCAGTAGCCAACTTTACCAAGGGTCAAAGCCTGGTGTTTAATAACATGGGAGTGGCACAACTTCAGTCGCAGGGCCATGTAATTGGAAACCAAGTTTCAACCTCGGTACAACAACAGAGAGGTAAATATTGTTATTATTTTGTTATTGGGCTACCTGTGGTAACCCCAGTCGAAGATTCGCTCTGGTTTTCTTTCATAGTCGACGAGACAAAGTTTCAATCCAAATTCGACAATTCTTTGCGGCGCCAGTTCGGGCACATGTTTTAGACTCAGGACTTGTAAAGCCATTTTTTGGCCCCTCATAGTGAAAGAAAAGAAGAAGAAAACTTAAAATGTAAAATAAATTTGTTTCCTTCCAAAATGACGGTAACTGTTGCCAGTTCATTTAGTTTAGAAACCTAGCAACTGGAGCAAAAAGTTGCCCAATTAACGCTCTTAGAGTGTCTAGTTTGGTAACATTAACGAATCGATTACTCAAGCGATTAACCGTCAAAGAAGACAGGTTGGTGAGAAGTAGGTAGTTAAAGTTGTTAGGTTGCTTTTTATGAGGAGAAAAGTCTGAGAAATAGGGAGCATTTCGAGTTTTTGATCATAACATTCCACTTCAACCAGAATTTATTCTCAAAATGTGTTGAAATTAATTTTCGTTACGTTGTACCTGGTATTTTGACAGCTTGCAGTTTTCGTTTAACTTCTATTCTCAGATGACAAATGATTGCATTACCCCGTGGAAAGTTGCTGAATTTTTGTGGTTTCATTCTTAGGGAAAACTGGTACAAGAGTAACTACGTTCCACAAATCAGTTCAACAAAAGCAAGCTACAAATGCTCTTCATGTCAAGAAACCTCAGTCCCCCTCCATACAGCAAGCTTCACCCGGCCAAGCGTCTCCTCAGCAATCACAACAACAACAGCAGAGGACTGTTATACCCAGCAGCCCACAACAGGGCCAGCAAACACTGTATCTAAACCATCAGCACATTCCTTCATCGCAACAGCCGATCGCACAGCTTAAGCAACAAGTTGAACAACAGCAGCAACAGCTGCAGCAAATTACTCTTCAGCAACAAATTCAGCTGCAACAGCAGCTACAACAACAACAATTCCAAACTCAACAGAAGCATCAACAATTAAGTACACAGTTCCTAAAACAACAATTACCTATTCAGCCGCGTATTGCACCTGCTCCGCCGCCTCAACCTACACAAACCTTTATTTCGCAACAGGCTATTGCTGGGCAGAATATTCTGGTTAAGACTTCGGACCAGCAACTGAACAGTCCTCCTGGTTCTGTGTTTGCTAAGAATGAAACGAGGAGGGATCTACAACAAGCTGTCTTACAGAATCCGCAGTCAAATGTTGCGTGAGCCTCTTTTTACACTTTTATAGTCCTTTTTCAACCATATATTGAATTAAATCCTTTGTTAAGTTTCGCTCAGCAAAATTTATAGCAGTTGCGACAAAAGTAATGCATTTGATCAGACCTAGAAATCCATATAAAGAATCTGGGCAGTTCTTGTCGTCATTAGCAACATCAACCTTTTGTGACTAAAATGGGCAAGAGGCCCCGCTGATGACGTATAGGGGGTGTTAAAGGTTTCAATAACACCATATACTCGTACTCATTCTGTTCATTGTTGTGGAGGAAAAAACACATTCACAGTTCTTGTTTCTTTGTTTCCATCGTAATAATCCTCTTTTACCAGGGACGCAGTTAACTCTGTTATCTTTGAATTTCTAGTCCACCAAAATACATTTCCAGGTAACTTTGCAAACAGCATGCGACTAGTATAAACAACGGCATGGAGGCACCAATAGCTTAGTTTCTGTATCCCAAGTGTAATTTATTGATTCGTCAGTTTTGTGTTTATCTGTTAAGAAATTTTAGGAAGATGTAGTTATGAGTTATTTATTGCAAAATCCTGATGGTTTTTTAAGCTAGCGTGCATAGGTGCATATTCCTACATTGTGGAACTCTTTTCTCTGAAGATAGTATTCGTACGATTGACTGATCAATCACTTTTGAATTTTGAACTAATTGACATATCGCGAAATGCGAAACAAGAGCACAACATTTGCATACTTTTCCAGGCCTTTTTGAAAATTTTCTGGCAAATTGCTTGGAAACACAATGGATTTTTTGTATGCAGTCGGCGGAGAACCTAGATGTACAGTTTAAATATAATGCCCTGAAGTTTCCTTGTTACCGTTCTTGAATCTTTTCATATAGCAATATCTTTCTGTCTGTGATGGGTATCGGTCCATCGATGGCATTTTCCCAATAAAAAAGAAATTATAATACAGAGAAATAGTTTATTTATATACAAAATGCTGACATTGCAATTAAATATTCTATTTAAAGATTAAATAACTTCGTAAGAGTTTTTGCCGTGATAGCATCAGAAGGTCATTGTAAACAAAATTACAAAAAATGAGCTGTAGTTGATAGTAACTTTGCATTAAGTCACTATTAGCCTAACAGGAAGCTTGTTTTCATGCGAGTCCTCTATCGCTTTATTTTTCGTTGCTGAAATTCAGAAACATTCAGTTCTGTACAGAGAATAAATTTTTATATTTACATTCTGTTATTTTGTGATGATAATTGAAATCCAGTCTTTTGCGGAGAAGCGAGGATTTATTATACTCAATTCTGGTCGTTGTTCAAAGTAAGCGAGGAACATCGAGACGTGCCTGCAGTGTGAAGGTCGCAAAAGGTTCCTGCCTTGCAAATGTTTTGAACTTGAAATTTTAGTTTTTATATAGTGGTGTGCTTTCAAACCATTCTCATCAAACTGTAACCTGCAAGCAGTATACCTTTGATGCTATCACTTGTTCCATTATATTAAAGAAATGTTTGGATGCTCCTACTTTTGAAATACGCCTAACACCGAGTGTTGGTTGTTTCAGGGCAAAAAAATTGAATCAGACAATTCAAAGTAGAAAACATGCGAGGTTTCAAGGTTAGACAGAACACGATTTCTTCAAAACCACGACTGCGCAAAAAATGGCGGCCTGTACATTTACCCACAATTCCTAGCGCATAAACGTCTAAAATTGACTATAAAAACGCATCGTGAGAATCTGTACACCTCCAATTGGACACACACAAAGTGGTGTTAGTACAAGGAAGAGTTACCAACTATATACCCTTTTTACGTAAAAAATATATTGCAGATATCGAGAAACTAAGATAAAGCGTGAATGGCTAGATTTACATTCAATAGAAAACGGAGAGAACTGTATGCTGCAGAAAAATTTTTAAGTTTAAATCTGTATACGCTTGGTGTTTAGCGGTGTTGACAGCAGGCTAGTTGCAATGTGCCACATTGAATTATTTACGTTTGAAGTTTTCTTACGTTTGTTCTTATTATAAACTGTTTGGATAA
>JAOBRD020270230.1:0-23284 GCA_027575215.2 Hydrozoanthus sils | reverse complement strand
TCCTGGTTAGAACAGTCATGTTCAATATACTGGTCAGAAAATGTGGTCTGTGAATAATTTTAATCAAAATATTGTCTAGAAAATCATACAGTTCTTTTCTTCACTGATCATTCAAAATGCTAATAATAAACACCATATTATCTTTAATTTGGATTTACCTTTTAAAAATTGATTAATTTCATAGCCCCAAAACCTAAATGTTTGAAATTTAGTTCTCAAAAGCAGCCTCGAATTTGCATTTTTGCTGAGCCCAAAATTTGATGTTATAAGAATCAGCATCCTATTTATCTGAATGCATTCATTCATTCAAAATAAACATTTCTAACTGATGAGAGAAGATCTCCTCCCCGAACACTCACGTCGGTTGATTTCCATGTATACTTCGATAGATCTTGTTCTAGATAGCGAGTGTGAAGAGGAACGACAATGGAAAATCTGTTGTTATTTCCAACGACTGTTTAAATATGCTGTGTTGCTTGACAGTGATTGTGCCGCGTTTTTATGGTCTCTGCAAACGCCTGAGTTCAATCAAGTTGACGCGGTTAGATCTCTGGTTAGATCAATCTCCGTAACAATGGCAACCAATCAATTTTAAAATTTTATTCACTGGCTAGCAATTGTGAAAGCAGTTTGCCAAGAACTTGTTGGCTCAGCATATTATTTCCTTTAAAACATGACTAAATACGGCAAGTAAGAGAAAGGAAACAAGAGTCACGAGTTAGAAAAGTTAGGAAGATTATTATACATAACATGTGTCACACAAAATATATCAGTGTTGGCAACGCTTTTATAGTTCAAAGCTTGCTTTAACTTGCCTTAACACAACTTTGGATATGTAACCATAGAGCAGTAGAAAACATTCTCTTCGTATTTCTAGTCATCTTTTCTTCAATTTTGGTTGCATTTTCTGGTTGTCAACAAACCTGGCATGTCCTCTCATCAAACACCTCTTCCGTATCGAAAGCCAAAAAGAAATTTAAGTTGTTTTAACACGTGGGGAGATTTCGTCAACAGACTAGTTCGGGAAACACAAACATTTATAAAAAGTACATTTATAAAAAGTATGTTTCAAAAAACACTCAAAATAAGTAAAGAAAACAAATAATGAATATAGTTTTATTTATTCAGAAATGTTTTTTATTTTATTCTAGTTGTTACAGCGAAAATCAAATAAAAGGTCTAACTGATCCGAAATTATATTCTCTTTACATCGAATCTGGTTCGACTCCTGTGCAGTTGCGGAGATTGGGACCGAGGATATAGCAATCTCAAATGACAACAAAGATGGCGGACGCTGAAGAAGAGATGTTACGACATGCTCGGGAAAGATGTAAACTTCTCACAAGAATCAAAGCCACAGTGGATGGACTGTTAGAGAGAGATAGTGTTAACGTCTGGTCAACATATGGTGGACTTTCACGGATCACTGACGATCTGGAGGATATATTAAGACACGGTCTTCGAGAGCAACAGGTGAGGTCCAGAACTTTCTTAATTTTTGTTTCTAGATCTTTTGCGTTCAACATTGAAAATTTATTTCAGGAATAAAGTTAACCGCTAATGAAACTTCCAATAGTTAGTTTCACTAAGGATTGTGTTTATCACGACTTTTGATTTTGACCAGTGTGTATTAATCTGCTTGACAAATTGTGTTCCTGAAAAAGGCTCGGCGCGGCTTTATAAACACCGTACTATTTAACGAAACCAAACTACATTAGCTTAATTTTTTGTAGTAAAGGAAATGGTACCAATAGGAGCAGGCATAGTATCGTAGAAAACTCAGTTTTAATTAGAAACAATAGCATCCATTACGAAACAAATTAGCGTTAAACTATAAAAATCTTATCTGCTTATTGCCTTATTTCATGACCTTACAAGAATCATTAATTTAGAAAATCAAAGTTTGTTTTTTTAATATAGTTAATTATTTGTGATGGTATGCTAGTTCGTTTCAACCTAAGTGATTAATAATTAGACTATATAAGGTGGAGTCATCTATGAGTCAGTAGTCAATAAGATGCAAAGCATCAGGTTGACCTGATTAGATTCATAGAAAACAGCAATGAGTAGCTTAATTACTTGAGTAGAAACTAACTGTAGTATGCTATTTTCAAATTTAAACTGATAAAGATAAGTGTTTAAAGTATCAGCAATTATAACCCACCCAACAATTTTCATGCAATCTCATTGGATAAAATGCATTACGTGGTACAAAATCTGAAGTAGGTTATCAGTGAATATACCCCTTCTAATTTGATAACTGCCCTGCGATTTTGTGGTCCATTTTTATACCAAATAAAAAACGTTATTTTTCAAATTTTGAACAAGTTTAAATTGATAGACAAGAAAATTAATCGTTTTGCTGAGTCTAGCTAGCAACGAAGATTTTTAAAAATGCCTGGTTTCAAAAATAATGCCAGACAGTGCAAAAAATCGAAACTGAAGTACGCCATAAGATGCCATAAGCGTATTTGAAGGTAAAAGAGCTGCAAGTCCGCTTTCACTAAACAACAGTTTCAATGTTAAGTTTAACTAAACTAATCATGTCTCTAAAGTTTTGTAAAATATCTTAAACTTAAAACTGAGAGTTTACATTCCATCCAACTTCATTTAGTGTGGAGAAGAGAAAAATTTTCATCGCTGCAATTATACACAAAGTTTTTTCAAAGGAAAAATTATTTGGAGGGTTATAAAATAAATAAACCCCATTTGGCGTACTGGTATGTTGGAGGATAATGTCCTTGGCTGATAGATTCTCCTCAAAATTTCTCATTTGCCCTCAAAGCTTTGCTTCTCAGCCAACTGTTCATTTTTCGGACAATCTATCAGCTGCGGACATTATCCTCCGACATACCGGTAAGCCAAAAAGGGGTTTATTTACTAATTGTTTTTTTCATTGTAAATTGTAATATCCCTGTTGAAATCTCCTGTACCAACTATATTAGGGCTAAGTACTGTACATGAAACAAAGACAAGCTACTTTTGCAGGCTGGAGAGCATAACTGCTGCTAGCCCTCTCAGTATTAGAGAAATCAAACCTATATCATGAGAGTTTTTATTCTATGATCTAAGTTTTAATATAAGTTCAAAAACACTGGCTTTTTATTGCTCAACATATAGTGAATAGGTTAGCCAATCAGATTGAATTAAGCCTTTATGATAGTATACTATAGACTGTACGTGTATGTTGTTACTACTAACACTGTGCTTATGTTTGCAGATCTGTGAATTTGTCACGAAATAGTTTTTCAACACATACTGTTTTGTCAGCTAGAAATCATTTTTATTTAAATAAATATAGAACATAAAACAAAAACTAATAACCACCGGTTCTTTTTGTTACCTCATGTGCAGGGTTTGTTTGGTGATAATAATGACTACACTGAGTTTCTGAAAGGACTGAAAATTCTTCGACCTGCCAGAATAACAAATCGCGAGTCTCTAAGAGATGCTCTAGAAAGTGAAGCACTGAACAAAGGAAAGGACTGGATCCAACAGTCATTACTGAATCATCATCTGTCACCATATCTGATTAAACTTGTTGAGAACAAGCAGCATTTAGAAGATTGTTATTATGGTGAGTTAGTTCTTTCATTGATATAAATTGGAGCACATATTATATGATATTATTGAGGGGTAACTTTAGATACTGTGGAGCTCCCAATAATCATGTACAATACAACTGAATATGATTACTATTTTTGAGAAAAAATTCACCCTATACAGCCTAACTCAGAATTGCATGCTTATTAATTTTCAATGTTTGCTACTCTTGTTACGTCAGTCTGCCACTTTATTAGCAGTAATTCCTAAAAAACTAAATTACTTTGTTTTTCAACTGCTTACAGTAACAGAGTCTTGGGGTATGATGGGTATGCCTGACTCTTGCAGAATGCAGAAAACATCTTTTTTAAAAACAGTAATGGACAAATTTTTATTGGACTTACAATACAGTGTACCAGGCAATATATATATACTATTGATGGATTCTTAAGAATTTTCCACTCTATATTTATTTACTATTTTGCCCTGTTTTATAATTGAATTTGGAAGATTTTTCCTGTACCATTATTCCGCTCGTATTATTATTCAGAACTCTAGAGTGCAGCTTTCCTTCATCTTGGTAGAATAATGGTATTCATAAAATAATTTCTTAATTTTAAACTGTCATCTGGTACAGCTTGTTTAACAAGGACTATTGCAATACTCTTGAACCAGATTAAAGTTTTCACCAGCCTGAAAAGATTTTTTTCTTCCTATCCTACCAGAATCCAGCCCTCTAGCACCCTCCCCCTTTAACTAATTACCATAGTATAATACTTTTTCCTCTCCATTTGTGTTTACTAAGTGAGGTTTAAACTTGTAATTTGTGAATCATTCTGCAGTCTACCCTTATCTCCACTTTGCAATGTAAGCAATTTTTGCAGAATCAGTCATGCTCGTATTTTGTTTTCCTTATTTTAGGTCCTATATATATATATATATCCCCTTATTAAATTAAGTAATGCAAAGTGACTAGCTGCTGTCAAGACAGTCTAAAGCAAGAGTAATTAGATTAACCCTTTGAGCACAAAATGCATCATATGACACCATGAAAATCATTGCTCGTTTCTCCAATATACCTCCATTAATATACTGGTTTTAAAAGCATTAATTGATACATTTTTCTACTGAATTTCTCTCACTTTTTTTTTCAGATTATGCATTTTTTAGAAGTCAGCCACATGTTGAAGCACTATGCACATGTTTGAAAGCAGTTGAGAAAAACAACCCTGGTCTACTGTCAGAAGTTGACCTCTCATTGGTGAGTCAACACAGATCAGTTTTAATATTTGTTATCCAATTCCTAAGGGAGGTAAACGATACGATAAACAATTTGAAGTTGATAGTTTGTTTTTTGACAAATCTGTCTGATTTCTGTCAACAGTTTAGCCTTTCAAAGTTAAGAGTTGATAAAAAAATAATAGCCTTTATTAACCCTTTCAGCCCCAAACACGACAAATGTTGTGTTGGTAAATTCTCCCAACTAGGACCCATACTTTTTGTATAACCAGCTGAGGAGAATTTGGCTTTTCATCTTCAATTGTTCACCTTGTTTGATCAATTTCTATTTTCTCATAATTGAGTGACTTATTTTGTATGTGTTATGTAAGGAGAAGTTAGATGTTGATAAACTGGCTTGGGCTGAAAGGGTTAATTATGATTTTCCTGTTTCTTACGTTAGTATGGTTAATAATTTTTTTATTATTGAAAGCAAAAAAATCTATTAATGTCTGACTTATAGATCATATGGAGAAAGAATGATATGTTCACAGATTTAAGAAAATAATGTAAAATAAAATAAAAATTTCAGAAATGTTACCAAAAATCATAGATTCTTTTGTGGATGCAAATAAAATAAATAAAATTAAGCAGGCAAAAAACAGTTATTATAATTTATAATAAATTATTCGTTAAATGTTTCTCAAAACTACATACAGTATGCTGTACTAGATTCTAGATAAAAGGGTTGTTTTAATATCTAGAGTATAAAAAAGGGTTGCCACTAAAAGACTCACATGTAAGACATGAACTTGTGAAATCTTACTGTATATGGATTATTGAGCAGTACCAAGATTCTTTTGTGGATGCAAATAAAATAAATAAAATTAAGCAGGCAAAAAACAGTTATTATAATTTATAATAAATTATTCGTTAAATGTTTCTCAAAACTACATACAGTATGCTGTACTAGATTCTAGATAAAAGGGTTGTTTTAATATCTAGAGTATAAAAAAGGGTTGCCACTAAAAGACTCACATGTAAGACATGAACTTGTGAAATCTTACTGTATATGGATTATTGAGCAGTACCATATTTGAAATAATATCCAACAATAATAAAGAGGTTTTAAAATTTACCAAAATATTCGGATGATTAAACTTTCAGCCAATAAAAAAAGGTCCGAAATTTTAATCATCTGAAAAGAAATATGCTCTATTCTAATTACTGACTTTTAATGTTGCAAAAGTTAAAGGGCTTGGGTTGTCAGGAACCAATTTGAATAGACATTTGTTAGAGTGAGAGTGCTTTTGATTAATACTGAGTGCTTTAATGACACTAAGAGTAGCAGACTTTTAAAGCAATAATGCTCTTATTTTTGTTGGTGTTGTTTGTAAACCAGTAGTTTTATTGACAATTTTTCAAAGTGTATTTACTGTTACAGTAAATATACTTTGAAAATTCGTCAAAAAAACTACTTAGTTTTTTGTCCGAAATTTATGAGTAAAACTGTGAAAGTTTTTTGTTCAAAATTTATTGTCCAAAAGTCTAAGGTCCAAATATTTTCTTAATTAGAGTATGGGAATTGTGACTTGTGTAAAAATGCCAGTTATTTCAACCTATTGTCATTTCTTCTCAAGTCACTTCACCCCACATTTACATAATGGGACAAAACAACTTGGGGGGAATTAAAATAATGATGATGGCTGGTTATCAAAAATGTTTGTTGTATTTAGTTTCACAAAATCACTCTGATTCAACTGTTCCTAATGTTGCCTCAATCTATTTATTTTCCCTAGCTGAACAAAGGAAAGTATATTAAAAAGTGGCTAAATCAGGAGGAGTGTGTAAAAGTTAACTGTGTCAATGGTCAAAACTTTGGACAACTAGATGGAGCAGAAAACGATATAACAACAAATGAACTTCTTTCAGTTACACCAAAGATAGCTTATTCTGACAGTGCTGGCAGTGAAAACAATGAAAATGTGAGCTCAAACTCCCAGGATTCATCGAGAGGTTTCTACATTGATATCCAGGAATCATCTTTCGAAATTGTTGACAATAGTTCCCCAGATGCACACACTGGTCAGAATCTCTCCAACTCACCCAAGGATCTGTCAGATAGCAGTCCTGAATCAAGTGAAGATTCCAGTACTAAAGAAAATACTAAGAGTTTAAATTTACCTGGGCTGAGGATAGTTGAACCAAGAAAGAGCAGGCGAGGGATAAACCAGGCCACATTAGCGCAGGCAGCTCTTTCTGCTGTGCTGGAGACTGAGGAGAGCCCCAGCTCAGAGCAGTGGTTTGAAAGTGAAAATAAAATATTTTTTTCCAAGGAAAGACGATCCAGTTTCGATGATGACATCTTAAGAAGGAAAGAACCCATAAATCAAATTACATTAAAACCATCAACGTTACCAGGATATAAAATCCCAGCAAATCTAAAACATACTACAACTGCAAATTTTTCTGTTAAGAACAGCAATATTAATGCAGAAATTCAACCAGTTGTTTCAGATTTTGAGAGGAAGAAAGCTTTAGGACATAACCGATCTAAATCTGATCATATTAGAGGCTTGAATACCAAAAAGCAAGTTCTTATTAAAGAGCCAGAGAAGCAAAGGGATAAATCCAGTTCACTTGGTGAACCCCCAAAACTGTCCACATCTTTACCAGCTAATTCAGGTTAGTGTTCAGACAGGTTTAAACAGATCAATCATGTTTGTTGAATAGAACATGCTATAAACATTAATGCAGGGTTCAGTTTTTTGGCATGTGATAAGCATGTAAGTAAAAATGCTGAGCATTTCTAAACTTAATCTAACATCATCCACCTACTCACTGATCAAATAGTTAACAATGTTGAATGATGCAGAACCAAAAGGTTGATCTGTTTAAACTGTGCATAGGGTAATATTATGTTTGCCATTTTTAGGTGTTTGTCCTTTAAATCATCTTTCCTATGCAACTACATATCAATGTTTTAACCTGACCTGACTGACTCATTAGTTGTGAATAATGATGGCTTGTATGTCTTGAAATGGTGGTTACGATTGTGTGTGATGATTGGAAGGATGATAAAAATGATGATTATGATTATAGTTAGGATGATGGTGCTGATGGTTAAGATGATGGTCAGAATTATGGTAGTCAGAATGTTGGTCAGGATGATGGTGGCCAAAATGATGGTGCTTCAGGATGGTGCTTCAGGAAGATGGTGGTCAAGATGGTGGTGGTCAGAATGATGGTCAGGATGATGGCGGTCAGGATAATGGTGGTCAGAATGATGGTGGTTAAGATGATGGTGGTCAAGATGATAATGATCAGGATGATGGTGTTTAGGATGATTGTGGTTAGGGTGACAGAATGATGGTCCTCAGGGTGATGGTGGTCAGGATGATGATAAACAAATTGATGCTAATTGCTAGGATGATGGTGGTCAGGATGATGGTGGTCAAAATGATGGTAGACAAGATGGCAGTGGTCAGAGTGTTGGTGTTCAGGATGGTGAATAAATTGATCATGTTGATGGTTAGGATGATGATAGTCAGAATTATGGTGGTCAAGATGATGGTGGTCAGAATAATGGTGGCCAAAATGATGGTGGTAAGGATGATGGTGGTCAGGATGATGGTGGTCATGATGATGATGGTCAGGATGATGATGGTCAGAATGATGGTGGTCATGATGATGGTGGTCAGGATGATGATGGTCAGAATGATCGTGGTCAGGATGATGATGTTCAGGATGATGATGGTCAGAATGATGGTGCTCATGATGATAATGGTCAGGATGATGATGGTCCGAATGATGGTGGTCAGGGTGATGCTGGTCAGGATGATGGTTGTCAGGATGATGGTTGTCAGGATGATGGTGGTCAGAATGATGGTGGTCAGAATGATGGTGGTCAGAATGATAATGGTCAGGATGATGGTAAACAAATTGACACTAATTGTTAGGATGATGATGGTCGGATGGTGATGATCAAGATGATGGTGAACAAATTGATGCTAGTTGTTAGGATGATGATGGTCAGGATGATGATGAACAAATTTATGCTAATTGTTAGGATGATGATGGTCAGGATGATGGTGAACAAATTGATACTAATTCTTAGGATGATGATGGTCAGGATAATGGTGAACAAATTGATGATGCTGATTGTTAGGATGATGATAATCAGGATGATGGTGAACAAGTTGATGATGCTGATTGTTAGGATGATGATAATCAGGTTGATGGTGAGCATATTGATGTTGATTGTTAGGATGATGATGGTCAGGATGATGGTGAACAAATTGATGATGCTGATTGTTAGGATGATAATAATCATGATGATGGTGAACAAACTGATGCTGCTGATTGATGGGATTTTGTTAATCAGGATGATGGAGAAAAAATTGATGATGTTGATTGTTAGGATGATGACAGTGGTCAGGATGATAATGGTCAGGATGATGGTGGTCAGTATGGTGGTAGTCAGACTGGCAATAATGGTCAGGTTGATGGTGGTCAGGATGTTGACCACGAACCTTAGAAAAAGTTGAAAATCAATACATTAGTGTAAAAGTGATGTAATGACTTCTAAATTTTCATAAGCTTGTTCATACAGTCATTCATTTTTGTTTAGAAGAATTTGAATTTTACTTTGTAAAAGGTGCCTTTGGTCCATTTAATTTTTGGGTTTATTTATTGATTTATTTTGTTTAACAGAGGAGTATTTCTACAAAGATTCAATGATATATGCAAACCTTGTGGAAGGGCAGTCTTTGATGAATTATCTGGCTACTCATGATTTCAGTTCATGTGAACTTGATAAGGTACGCATATTGGAAGTGCCAGTCTAGGCCCATTGGCTGGGGTTAGCCTCTCCTCCCTCCCCTTGCTCACAATTAAGATACCTGGCCTGGAGGCTCAGCTTAATCCCCCCCTTCCCCCCCCCCTACACACATCCTATTGCTCAAAAGTAAAGTATGTATATTGAAGTGAGTACAGGCCTAAAGGCTGGGGTTACCCTCTGCTTATAAACAAGGTACATAGTAACATAGTACATGCCTTAGTGCCTCACATAAAATCAGTGATCTGACTGACAGAAAAAAGTATGATGTTAATTTTGTCACAGTTAACTCAAGATCTTTGCAAGCACAAGTATTGTAAGCAACAGAATTTTTTTCATTTGTTTTCAAGAACTTTGAGGACATAAAGGATTCTTATGAAATTACTTATTTTTACTTTTAATTACAATACCTTACAGTAAAGTGTAGTAGTTCTTCCTTAGCTAAGAGTCAGGTTATATTTAGTATGTTGCTAAATCACTTTCAAACTTTGCACCATTCTAAGTTCATTACGTCACAAATGTTGACTGTGACAGTACCGTCAGTTGTTTGCTCTCCCCTAACCCCCCAAGGGGGTAGAATTGGACAGACTGCTGTACATTTGCTGAAGATTTTTCTGTATCAGATTCAGTATTTAATTTTTTATCTATGTCTGACCTGTATATTTACTGTTGCAATTGTTTTGCTATGGAATGAGTAAAAGGATGTTGAAAACAGGCACTGAAAACCAAGAACCTGGCTCTGTTTAATTCTCAAAATGCAGAAATCTGTTTAAGAGAACCCAACCTTTCATTTTCTTTGTAAGGAAGCCCCTGGTTCTCCCTTGAAGGTTATGCTTGTCACACTCCCTGAAACTGCATCTATCTTTCACTTAAAGTACTAAAGAAACACACCCTCATCCACCCCTCCTGAAAAAGTATTATTTCTGCGAACCCAAAATGAGACAGAGAAAGCAAAACTGTAGCAAAGTTTTTAAGAAAAAGCTTAATTTTATCTGTTCATTAAACCGCTTTCTTGGAACACATAGGAAAGGAAGAACTGTAGTTAAGAATCGAATTAAAGTATCTCCAAAAAGGAAGGTGAAATATTTGCCATCTACACTCTTTTTCACAAACTCATTTGGAAAAGAAATATAACCTTTCAAGTGGAGTGAAAGTTTTCTCTGTAATTTCGCTGCTTCTAATTCATCGGCTTCACAAATGTTTTTCGAAATTTCTCTCATTTAAAAACAACAATTTGCTAAGTTTTGAGGGAAAATTCGCCGCAACGTTAATTCGACGAAATTCCGATTCGACCAAATTTTGACGAAGTCGACTAAAATTCTGCAACTTTCGATGACATTTCGACGCAAGACTTTTGAGCAGTACTGTACATGTAGTATCTGCTTGCATGTTAGTTTAGTTGAATAACCTGTATTTTGTTGTTTCTTAACAGGAGAATGCACATTTTAGTATTTCGGAAGCTCTCATAGAAGCCATAGAGCAGGTAACTAGTGATGTTCGCTACAAACTTCTTCAAACAAAAGGACACACGCTATAAAAGGCCTGAGCCAGGCGCTCGTCACAGAGACATTACATGAAATAAGCAGATTATATTCGTGCATAAAATTGATTCATGTAACATTTGAACAGAATAGCTAATTACTCCTCTCTTTTTGTTGCTTTCTGTTTAAAACAGAGGGAAATCATAACGAAACATAAAAAAGCTGTAGTGGTAAAAAAAGATGCGAGTACTCATAATATGCAAGTTTCAATGAAACACGTCTTTGTTAATGAGCAAAATTTACAGGAGAAGTGAAAACATTCCCGAAAAAGATACAAAATTTCTTATAAAACGAAAAACGAATCGAAACAAACTTCACTTGCTTTTCTATTTACTCCTACTGTATACAAGAAATAATTACGAAATTTTTAAATTTTAGCGGTCATGTATTGTCTTGTTTCTGTCGCTCAATGAGAAGTTGCTTGTTCCAAAATTTGAATTTTGGAAGGTGTCAAATATGGGAGGAGCTATCCCTTTCATAGTGCGGGCCCGGGGGGATTACTTGGCCTGGAATATGCTAGGGGTGTACCGCCCAACCCCCAAAACCCTGACCCTATTCAAGACAGCATTGCCTTGGAAATCTATACCCTATTCAAGACAAATAAGGAAAAAAAATATACCCCATTCAAGACTGAATACTAAAATGCACACCCTATATAAAGCACATATCGTTATTCTTGTCGGCAAAACACCAAGCATGACATTCGCCACTAAGTGATTGTTTATTGTTTAGTTTACTTTCATTCGGTCAAATATCGCTACCCTTCGTAAGACAATATATGTGCAACAAGTGAACACTGTTTAAGAAACTTTGAGTGAAATCGTATACCCTATCTAAGACAAGGACCTCAAAAACCATACCCGGGCGGGGGAATACCCCCTCCCCCCCCGGGAGTGCGGGTCCTTGTTTGAGAAAGTTTGGAAATGATTAAATTGAAATGAATTTAGTTTTGAAGACCTTTTCCTGCAGTCTTCAGTGTTCAAAAACTGACATTGGCAATGCGAGTTATTAAAAAAACCCAGCAGTTTTTCAATAAATATTATATGTAGTGAGGTAAAACTTTGCGTTACTTCTTTTTACGTTAGATGAAATGTGACGACGTTCCCATATCCAGAGATGAGGAGGAAGATGAATATGATGATGATGAAGAAATCAAACAACTTAAGCAAGAGATAGAAAGACGAAGATTGGAAAAAAAGCAAGAGAAAATTACACGACTTCAGCCAGCCTTCAGTGACAGCAAGACTAGTTCAGCATCGGGAAAGGACACATCGTCATCTTCGTCTGGTGAGCGTTTTATCAACCTCACCAAGCATTCATTGCTGTCAGCAATGACAGTAGAAATCTTCCTTAAAATCTTTAACGTAGCTGACTGCATGATTATAGAATCTTGAGGCGGGCACAGCACAGACGCCCAAAGTCCCTCCATCACTCAAAGCTCCCTGTAGCCTTTTAGTATACTGGAGTATAGTTAAAGTCTATGTATCATGCTTATGGAACTAATAATTGTCGTTTTGTGATTCGTCCATTTATTACGTCACAATGTTTGTACTTCGCATATTTGAAAAACTCGGCAACCAAAAGAGTTACTTGGTTATTAAACCATTGTTGTAGGTCTTTGTTCGTTGTTTTCCTTTGTTTATTAGTCCCGAAGTTGAACAAAATACAATAAGGTTTTGAAATACAAATTAACAAGTTGCCAGTCAAAACATTCTCACTAACACCTGAAACAAAGAATATGCACCATCACAGTTCGTTCAACCAACAACACAGCATCTCTGCAAATTCTTTGTATTTGCCATTTGAAGTTTGCCGGCTTTCATAACCACTGGTCCCTATATTAATTCTGAATGAAGTTATCTGTCATTTTCTCTTGTTTTTCTTCCTCTTAAATAGATTTTGTAAGAAGCGATTCCGATACTGAATCAGACTTGAGCGGAGGGTGGGAGAGAGTTGCCCACAGTGAAGATGGTACCAACCTTACAATAGCTGCTTCAACCGACACACTTGTTTCAGAAACTGAGAATTCTACTGCTACCGTGACACCTGCAGAGGGGAATGAGCCCAGCACGTCGCCGCTGACCGCTGAAGCAGTTGCTAAGAGCTTACTAAAGAAATTTGCCAACAAGAAACATCCATTAGCGTCGGAGCTCCATTGGTTGGTAAGTATTTGACTGGCGTTGAATATTTTGACAGTAAGGGTAACTTAATGGGATCCTCGGATGTTCTCGATTAAAACTTTTGTCAAGTCTGTGTCCTATCAACAGCTCAAATTTGATAATTCTTTGCATCTATTTAACATTAGGCAGTTTAGGTTGATCATTTTCTTAGTTTAAATTTCCCGGGCGCCGCCATTTTGAAATGTGACGTGTTTCTGTTGTAGTGCCAGACACCCTCTCGCTCATTGCTGTTGTTATCATTGAGAGTAGAAACTGGCACTACAACAGAAACACGTCACATTTTAAAAAGGCGGCGCGCGAGAAATTCAAATCGTAGAAATGATCAAACTGGAAAACAAACAGAAGCCACGGACAGAAACCGCATCAGAATCGAATTGCTGTGAGAATATGCTGCTGTCTCACTTTGTTCGACAAAAATTAAGGTGCCACGCTGATTCTACGAAGTTAAAGCTTTATAAAAGAGAATAAAAAAACATAGACCATCAAATAACAAGTTGTAAGAATAGTTTCCTTTTTCAAGGCATGTAATCAAAAGGACTCTGTCACTCATCGACTGATCCTTAAACTTTCGTGGCCAGGCCCTTCTTTTTCGCATTCGGCCGAGAGCAGCATAGATTCTACTTCACTTGAACTGGTTTTGTGAACCAGTTTGTAAATCAGTTCAAATGCGTTGCAAATAAAGCGAGATGCATACATGTGAAACCTGTTAAATAAATTGGGAATTCTGAGAACGTCCATTCCTTTCTCTTTAACGTGTCTGTTCGTGCGTAATGCTGACGTTAATTTCTTTGTCGTTCGTGGCAGGCTAAATAGTAAACAGTTTTAGAACAGTAATCTCAAATTAAATCGCATTTCATGCCTTGGCTAAAAGCCACCTTTGATTTATACCAGGTGTCTGAAGAAGATGCTCCCCAGTCATTACTGCCCCTCCCCGAAACTATTGCGATTTCACCCGACGACGCTTCCGGTTGGAGATCTGATGGTGAACAGACTAGTAGCTCCCTTCAACACAAGCGCCGTTGTTCCATACCGGTAAGTTGCTTCATATGCATTTTTTATTGTACGGGTTTGGGTTCTTTTCTCTTTTTTGTTTTCCAGGTCATGAAAGGACTAAATGTGGAGTAAGAATCTACTTGCTAGACAATTATTTTGGAAAAATCAGTTTATATCAATAAAATTGTGAAACATGGGCTACTTTGTTATAGGTCGATTCTTGTATGAAAAGTTAAATTGTGATATATATGCTAATATACTAGCTATCTATTCGACACTAGGTAATAAATATCAGTAAAGACTTTCTGTTAAGACTTTTATCTTTGGGACAAATTGCTACTATAGTTGCCTTGGTAACCCAGTAGTTAGAGTACCTGCCATGTGATCGGGGTGTCGTGGGTTCGATATCTGCTTGGGACAGTTGGGTTTTTCTTTCTCGGTTTCTATAACACTTGCCTTTGGTTCATTACAGCATGTCAGAGTTTGACCTCTCTGAAGATCACATTTTTCATCTTTAACTTTGTAAAACTAAGTGAAAATCAATATTGGCCTAAACTCATAGTTAGCCTTACTTAACTGCTTTTCCTGATTTGCAGAAAATTTGAGCTCGTAATTAGATAATAATTGACCATACTGGAAAAGATGGCAGCAGTTTATTAGTTTTTACCACGATACCTTGCGGACCCAACACTGCTAAAAGTGGCTCAACGAAGGCTGCATTTGGTGAAACTCTTCCTTGAACTAACAACACTGTGTATGTCGATTTTGAGGTCTACAGATTTTCTCTTTGTGTTTTTACGGGCAGTTTTAGGTTTCTACACGTGGGTAAATATACAGCTTGCCATCTCTTTCGCCGCGGTTAGTTAACATTTCACTCTCTGTTTGTTTCAGTGTCGGATCCGCGGTAATCAGGACTGGGCGCCTCCCAGACCGCAGATCATTTTTCACGTTCAGAATCCTCCAAAGTAAGTCAGCAGTCTGTTGTCAATGATGTCATATTTAGAACAGATTACAATTGACCATAATATCCATCAACTAAAAACTAAGTCCTTTTTTCGAGCCTAAGTGGTTCATTTGCCGATGCTTATCTCTGGTTTCCTTAGTGCTAAGCGGATGAAAGTCTTTGCCTCCCCCTGGACAGGACACTAATCCATCGCAGGTTATCCCCAGGAGTGGTACTCATTTATACGGCTGAGTCGACTGAAACAAGTTGAGCAAAGTGTCGTGCTCAAGGACACAATACAGTGGGCTGACTAGGGCTCGAACTCGCGACCCTAGGATTATGAGACGAACACGCTATCCGCTCGACCACTGTGCCACCGACAAAATAGCCGTCGTCATAATAGCTGTAACTAATGCTGATGACTCCCGGGGGAGGTTGTACCTTGGGGTAAAAAGGAAAGGAATACATGTCGGAAAAAGCAAAAAATTACCCTAAAAATACCAAGGCGTGAAAAATTTCTAACCTAAATTATACCTCATAGTATCTATTTTGAAAAAATAAAGAAAAAATACTGTTTTCGTAAAATTAAATTTGATTTTACTGAAAACCCCTAGAAAATACCAAATTGTTGATTTCGAGCTTCACGTTTCTCGGATTGATACGTTAAACCGTTGGCCTTTGGTACTTTATCAATCGGGCTGTAAAATTTGTTAGGTTTTCTGAATACCCCAATAAGTTCAAAATACGTAAAGTACGTCAAATGTTGTGTTGCTAGATTCTCCCAATAGTCCATTTCACGGTTCCTGAAAGGTAAACAAGCTTCTACCTGAAACCTAGGCTAAGGTTGTCCTGGCACAGTTAGAGAAGTGGAAATGATTATTATAAGTCTGTTATTTCGACTTATTTCGACTTCTCTAACTATGCCAGGACAACCTTCAGAAAACGTGAAATGGAATGTTAACTAGGAAAATTTTGCTTTTGAATTTAAGTAGATCAGATTTAGTTGATCAATTCTCATTTTCCATTACCAGATGTCTATTTTAATTTGAGTTATGTAAGAAGTTAGATGTTGATAAACTGACCGTAGTAGAACTTGTTTGGTGTCTGTGATTCGCACTGCAAATTTGAAGGCGTTTCCAAGCAAAATAATGGGACAATTAGTTCTTGGAGAGTTAGCAATGTTTATCTTCTATATAATAGAACTTATCATGTGATAGATTGAGTATTATTAATTTATTCTCGTTATTAGGAGGAAAGCACTGATGTTGCAACAGAACTACAAGTGTGCGGGATGTGGAATGAGGGTGGCACAAGGTTGGTTAGCATAGCAATATCTACAGAGACTGAGTTTCGTTCTGTTACTTGTTCCAGCCTTTGTTTTTTTCATTTTCCTCTTTTTTTCTTCTTTTCCTCTTTTCTTTGTGTTCTCGTTTTCGCTCTCATTCCATGCTTCTTCCGTCCTCGTTCGCGTTCGCGCTTTGGTTCTTGCTCCCGCTCTCGCTTTCACTCCGACTCCCGTTCTCGCTCCTGCACCCGTTCTAGCTCCCGCTCTTGCACCCGTTACCGCTCCCTTTCCCGCTCTCAGTACCCGTTCTCGCTCTCGCACCCGTTACCGCTCCCTTTCCCGTTCTCGTTCCCGCACCCATTCTCGCCCCCGTTCCCGCTCTTGCACCCGTTACCGCTCTCGCACTCGTTACTGCTCCCTTTCCCGCTCTCGTACCCGTTCTCGCTCCCGCTCCCTTTCCCGCATTCAATCCCCTCCCGTTCCCGCACTCGTTCCCGCTCTCATTCTTGCTCCCACATGCCTTGTTGTTGCTATTTCACTTTTGCTTGCAACTGCTTTTGTTCTGTTTTCTTGTTCCAGTTCCAGTATTTGTTTCTACAAATGCAGTCTGTTTTACCTTGTGTAATTTAAAAAAACACTAAAATTTGATTATTTTTCTTTATTTTTTTCAGATTACATTAAGCGTTTCCGGTATTGTAACTACCTTGGGAAATATTTTTGCAGTAGTTGTCACGAGAACTCTATAATGGTTATTCCTGCTAAGATTGTTAGAAAGTGGGACTTTAAAAAGTATCCTTTTTTTAATGCTTTTAATAAATACGATGATGAAATCGTTTTTTTCCTTCATTTTGTTGCTTTATACCTAATTGTGTTTTAATCATAGTTTTTGTCATTTTGATATGAGTTTGCTATAAATTATAAAATTACATAATATAAATATTCAAGACATTTTTTGAAAAACCAAACGTTTTGCCTAAATTGTCATAATGACATCGGCTTTTTATAACATTTTAGTTGAAAACGCCTGGTTTTTTTTAGAAAAAAATTAACATAGACTTTACAATCTCTTACTTTTACAGTTGCTGTGTTTTGGGAAGTCATTAAGTTTAGCGTGTCTCAATACTGGAAAATTACATGTGGTAATTGCAATCGGCAAATTGTATTGTGCAGTTGTTATAGTTACAAGTGTTTTTCTCACTCTAATCCTAATCGTCTTTATCTTTTCTTTTGTTTTGCTCGTTTTTACTCATAATATTTCTTTTTCATACCTTTTTCTTTTTCTCTTGCGTTCTCTTTTCTTTTTATTCGTTCTTTGGTGCCTGCGCTCCTACAATTGCCCTTACTCCTTCTCTTGCCCTTGTTTACATAAGCGGCGGAACTGGAGGGGCGGGAAGGCACTGCCCCCCCCCCAATAATTTGGTTGGGGGGGGGCAGTCCCCCAATAATTTTCAAGCTAACAACAGTAACTTTCGAATAAGAATTTCAGATTTCGGAATAATAACCCCCCCCCCCAATAATTGTTTGCTTCTACCGCAGCCCATGGATTATGCCAATAGACCGGGTGGGCCCAAATAACCAACTAACAGATTTAGCTTCATAACTCAGTTGGTAGAGTACTTGTTGTGTAACCAAACATATCACTCGTTGAAAAAAATCAGTTGAACGCAACTAAATTGCGTACATTACTTAGCTAATGTGAGTATATTTGTCATTGTTTGCTCCCTTACATTTGCACCAAGATACGAAGTGTCTAATTTTGCGAGAGATTTGTTGAACAAAATCCATACCGATCCTCTGTTCAACATCAAGGATATTAATCCTTCGCTTTACAAAAGTGTTCGCTTAATGGAAGAAGTGCGGGTAAGTTTAGAGGTTTTTATTTCTATATTAAATGTTTTCTGTTATTCATGATTCGTCATTGCTTGTAAAACCACTGTCACTCTCAACCTATGTGTATTTTTCTAAAGACTGCATTGCTTAAAAATAAACAAACTGCAATTTGATGTTGTGATGTCACGGATTAGATCGTGAGCGCAAAGATGGCGGCTCCTTTACCGTTCACCTTGCACGTTTTGTAAACTGTCTTTAACGATACGGCGATAAGACGCCCTAAAAATCACCTTTTCTGGAATCCTAAGCAGATGGTCTTAAACATATAGGAAAATACATTTGGAGTGCAGGTTCTCTTTAATTTACTTGCAGCCTTTGAATTATGAATAGCTATTTTAAATTTTGTTGCAGTTTTGAAATATGTAATGGTTTAGAGCTTCTTATTTGGTGCAGTATATATATAAGCGAAAACTTGCTAACCGTCATGATTCGCGCCTTTTATTTTTTAAGGAACTGCGATTAAAGATGCACCACTTCAGGAATTTTATAAAAGCATGTCGCAAGGCAAAAGAGTAAGTCTCTTACAATAGTTTTTACTTTGCTACTAAACGACCGTGGCAACGTATCGTATAACATAATATGTCATATCATAATTATTATACCTTATAATGCCAGATGATATGGTATGTTATAAAATAAAGGAAATATAACGCGCGATCCGATTGGCTGTGGTGACGTACTCTAAATATGAATAGAGTGTGTCTGCATATTTCATTGCGGGGATTTATCGGCAGTTTGTGTGCCTTATTTTATAAAAGAAATATAAAACTCGCTTACTTGCTCTGTTCATTGACAGAAACACATGCGAACTTTTAGGTTCACTCAAGAAATGCGAGAAAAAATCGCCTGCGGCTCGTTTTTCTAAGCACTTTTGTCGTGAACTAAGAAATTCACGCGTGTTTCCGCATTACTGAACAGATCGCGCGTGCTCGTTTTATATTTCTATATTACATCTCAAGACCTCATAGGGTAGTTACTAACCTTGGCTGTTAATGTGCCTTTTGAAGATATGAAAGCTGTACGATACAGGGACTGCGGAGACCATTTTAAAGTGCTGGACTAAAAATTCTGGCAAATACAGCATCCGCTAAGGAAGTGTTTGTCATTCTTGCATTTGCGCACCATCTTACTTGAACATTGATGAATATAACATAGACGTCCTCGCTTGTTATAAGTATTCAATACAGCCCCCTGTGTTAAATAAAGCTAGAAACCCTTGCAACGTTTTGAAGCTGCTCGCAGTGCCAAAGTTTTAAGTAGTAAAATCCATACTCTGTTCCTCTCACCTTGAGCCCTATAAATATATCCCAGCAATAAAGGTTTAAGGGCTATAGCCCTAACAGCCCCTCCCACTCCGTGTTCCTGCAATAGTAGCAGCTAACATAAATTTGTAATTGAATGGTGAAAGTAATTGTTATGGATTTGGGTGAATACAATTAAAGAGCCACCAAGTCTGATTAAAGTTCGTATTTACTTTAGTCACAGGCGGCCCAGGCACAAAATCAGTGTTGGCTTACAAATACTATATTTGTATGGAGTCACGAGCGAAGGAAAATTGAAAATTTGATATTCAATTAAATTTTACTAACCTTGGCCTGATGTTGTTTTTCGTTGTCTGTTGATCCTTTCTAGCTGTTTTTTTTTGTTTCTAAACGATTTTGGTGCCCTCCGGGCTGTATGGAGTGAAATTGAAAATGTGATTTTCATGAACCCAGAGGGCACCAAAATCGTTTAGAAACCAAATAAAAAAACAGCTAGAAAGAATCATCAGACTACTAAGAACAACATCAGACCAGGGTTTGTAAAATTTTATTGATATACAAATTTTCAATTCTACTTCGCTCGTCATTTCATACAAATACTGTTCCATACAAATACTGTATTTGTAAGTCCACACTGATTTGTGCCTGGGACGGCCTGTGCTTTAGTTTGCCGTAAGTTTTTCTGTAAGTTTCTCTCTAATGGCGCGTTTTCGGGTAGAACACTGCCATTCATATAATCATGCCGTTTATTTACATTTTCTTAGGTATGTTTAACTGTTCCTTTTTCAGTCTTGCAGCAGAGTATAGCAAAATTCCAGAGCATATCTTCGCAGAACCAGACCTTTACTCAATACAAGATTTCTTACAGGTATCTAGCCACCAAAAAAATATATTTAGTTTTAACTCAAAGTAAACTTTCAAGTTATTTACAATCTTGTCCCAAACAAGGTACAGTGAGACATCTTGGGATGAGCGCAATAATAGGGTTACCTTTTACGTTTCCCGACTTTGGTAATTTGCATATTTGCAAAATTTTGATATCTAAGCAACCAAAAGGGTTATTTTAATGGAATAAACGACATTTTTACTTCTTTTTCAAAATACCTTCTAACAGACTAAATTCCAAGATTCATACATTTTAACAAGGTCAGCCGATTAGAGAGGGTTTTTACAACACTTTTGCCTACATCTTGAAGGCAGTGGTTGGTTGGGGTTGGTGGCACAGTAGAGGCAATATGGAAAACAAATTTAGAAATATTGCTAAATAGATCCTTTATTGTTAATCCGCCAATACGGCATCACCGTTTCCAGCAAAGTTGCCAAGAAAAATTTCAATGATTTCAAATAATAATTCTTAGGCAAGACTTGTTCTCGAAAGCAATGGTTTTTTCGAGCTTTGATATAAGTTGTTCTTTCGCTCCAGGTAAAGAGTGGAGATCTGCGGATGTACTTCAAGAGCCTTGCGGATGACACTCAGCACCATATCAATAACTGTCCGGTGAGAATATACTATCATTCTCTCTAGGATTTAAAAGTACACCAAATCCTGTTGAGGTAATACAAATTGCAAAACTGTGCCTGACCCCCCAAATTAATGTAAATTTGGGTCCTCATTACACCCTTTATGAGAAACGCCAAAAGGCAAAACTGCAAATACACGCCCACTCTTTGAAAAAGGAATCTCAAGTATTTTCTCGAGGACATCCTTAGTTTAACTCTAACTTGAGTATAACTTCTTTTTATATGTGGTGAAGCAACTTCAATAGTTTTCAAGAGTGCCCTATAGCAATGCTAAAGCTAAGTAAAAATTGTTAAGATCGGTTTAAAAAAGACTCTAACTCAAGTTTCTGGGTTTTCACCCGTCTTCAGAGAGTTAAAATTCTAAATGATGTACATGATGAAATCAATATTCAGATTTAAATTGACGCTGGCTTAAAACAATTACCCATTGTGGTGCTGTAAAAAGGCTATTGTGTCTAAAAATATGAAATACAAAAAACTATAAGAGCTAAGTAAAAATTGTTATAAGTAAAGTTGTAGGCAAGCTCGAATTAAATTTTGCAGTTTAATAAAGTAATGGCGTCTTATCTGATGTAGTATTTTGCCATTATGCATAGCTGGCATCTTTTTGTTTTGTTATTGTAGGGTTTTGCTTTGTGCAGGATTCCCCATTCAATATTTTAGAATCTTTTCCTTGTTCTTTGAGGTCCCAGATATGTTTGCTAAGCTCGGTGCTGTTGCGTTTCGTCATGTTTTTTCATTTGTGTCCGTTGTACCGTTCTTTGTACTCGTTCTTTGTCAATCCAATGTAGGATTCCGTATTGTGGTTGTTGTCGTTGGTTTAGTCACAGTAGCTCTGTAGATGATCAATTCCGTGACTTCCACTTATACGCAGTATCCGTGAGTCGTCTCAGTGAGATCTTTGACTTTTATTCATTTCTATTTAGCTATGTCAAGCGAAAGGCTTTATTTGTGAATACTGTAAAGATGGTGAAGATATCATTTTCCCGTTTGAGCTTAACCGAGTCACGCAGTGCTCAGGTTTGTATCGCTTTGTTGTACTCAGCGGTATAGGCAGATTTCAGCATGACGTCATTGTTGACATTTGCTTCATTAACATAAATTAAACTTCAACATTGAGACAAAATGAATCCAAAATTAGTTAGAGTATCACAAAGTGAATAATCATTGAAAGTTTTAGTTCTTTGAGAGGAACGAGGCTTCCAAAGTTGTTAAATTACAAAGATGTACATGGCTGGGTGGCAAGAGTTGCCTCAACTCCATACAATTACTGTAAATTTTGGAGTTTTGAAAGGCTCATTTCTCCGAAAGTATTAAGTGTATCAAGCTAAAACTTTGACTGATTATTAACTGAATTTTCGACTTATTATTGTTTGAACGTAGGAGTTGGATTTATGCTTTTTTATGTAAACAATGAAATCTGCCTATTGCAATTGCCCAGCAGCCAGTAGTTTCTCAAAACCTGGTTTGGCTCCACAATCCCTTGCAAGTGTAAAACAGTCTTGTGTGCGAGTTTTGTAAATCCTTTTCTACTTTTAGGTTTTGCATGTTAGGATTTATGGATAAATGTGTAATTCCACCTTTTTCAGTCAGCAAAAACTCTCATTATTTGTTACAGTTCACGCCTTTGCTTGGTATTGTGCCTTGACCTTTCCATTCTTTCCCTAATCAGATTTACACCATTGTAGGATATGTTTCAGCTTGAGAGAATACAGAAGAGCTTTGTGTCTTATTTGGCCTAGATCACGCTTATATGAAAACACAAGAGAAGAAATTGATGAAAAATGCGAAACGCGCTAGAAACGGATTTAACTTCCGTGTTTTGTTTAATGTTTCAGGATGCCGTAGTTGTTTTCATCAAGATTGTTATGTGGAGGGGAAGTGTCCAAAATGTGAACGAGTGAGGATAAGGTACGCAGCTTTTTCTTGACCAATAGTTGTAAAAATGAATTCATGTTTTATAAGTTACAGCTTTTATAACTGTTTTGCTGTGCTTTCACAAGGTTTGAATGGTAAAGATATGCATCGTAAACGCCCTAATAAGCACCCCCCTCTTTCTCTCTCTTTTAAG
>JAOBRD020270134.1:0-23286 GCA_027575215.2 Hydrozoanthus sils | reverse complement strand
GGGGAAGATCTGAAGTTGTCACGAAAGCTATATACGTGGGAAGACGGACTTACGCGCATTATGCGGTCTTGCTTACACCGCTTTAATATATTTTGTGATAGTTTACTTTTTGTTTCCTTGTGATTTTAAATTGCCTAGTTTTGCTTTTACAAGTATGTCTTTGAGAAAGAATACTCATTTGTAAGATATAAATGTTTTTGTTTGGGAAGATCTTATTTAAGAGTAAGTACCAGTTCATACAGCATTTGCTTTATATTTGGTGCTGGTGGGTTACATTCTGTTACACGATGATGCGATGAGCAGTATTTATTTTCCCTTTGATCTGGGTTTTTTTGTTTCTTTTCCAAAATAAAATGTAATTTCTTCAAAGGTTTTATCTTTATGAATTTCTGTATATTCTCGTTTTAAGAGGCACTCTGGAAGTTTTTTATTTGGGATACGAATTTGTTTCGTTTGAGTTTGTCCGCGGGAGTCTAATTATTGCTTCACCTTTTACACAGCTTTCTTTAAACTCCTGGTGAGTGGCAAGATTTGAAGTGCGTATCATAGGAATATTTCGGTCTGTTTATTTGTGTGTAGGTACATCCAAAATGCCCGTTTCAAAAGACTTTTGCCTTTGTATATAGAGCCTAAAGTTGCTTCGGAGTCCGAAATTTCAGTCGTGAACTTGATTGTCGCATGCTTTTTGTGCTAGCGGCTGTTCAAACTAGTTTGTCAACATTAACAAGCTGGCCGATATTTTGTTTGCATTTTATATTATGTGTTCAGACATTGCATTGCATTACTTTTCTTATTGTTTATTGTCAAAACAATATTTTTTTAACATTTGGTTTAGCTGGCTTATTTCTTGTATAAACACTTCAAACTTGGTTATGCATTTGCTCTAGAAGCCGATTGCGTTGGTTGGTGAATGTCCTGATTTTGATGCGCTTGCAGCTTGTAACTAACTGTTGTTTCTTCGGCTTAAGCGTTGTACAGTCCTTGATTAATGTTTTGAATATTTTGTTTGATGTTACTTTTTCCGTTTGGCATTAAACGCATTTTGTCCTGCGTGAGGACTCACTAGTTGTGGTTGAATACATATTTTGGGTTCGATAAGTTTGGACTTGAGTGACAGAGGAATTCTATCTTTCTATATTATCACTGATTGCTAGTGACACAACTCGAGACTTGCGGCTTATAAAAATTGTATATGGTAAAATTTGCTACACAGCTTAGTTATAGAGCCATCGAAGATTAGAACTTTGCCCTTGAATTTTATAAACTTGCAGGCTACAGCAACGGTGCTCGAAAGCACCGCTGAGGTTCTGAATCTTGCAGCTTTGATATTAACACCTTAATCAAAAGAATCAACTGTTGACAACGGTCTCGAATCGACCACACTCCTATAATCACAACAATAAATTCACAACATGCAAGCTTTACTAACCAGTTTTGTACAGGAATTAACCCTTCTTGATCTGCTAACGTTATTGTTCTAAAGAATCTCAATCGTCGCTTCATTGACCGCTTGACATTTCATAACCTGGAGATCCGAGGTTCTTCAAGGGAATAATACGGTTCGAACTGCGACTCGATCTGAACTAAATCGCTGTCACTTTAACAGAGTTTTGCTATTCGTTTTCACATGTTTGTTCCTCAACGCTTTCCCAGTTACCTAACTCGTAACCAACTTCTTCTGTAGAGTCGAAATCCAACATTTTCTTTCAATCTCAATTTTGATAAACAAAAATATTGAGACAAAGACGAATGCGGGAATTTTTCACAACGAGATGACGTAGTGGTGTCCTGGGGTCTCGTCCCAGTCCACTAAACTAGGGTGCCAAAACTTAAAGGAAAATACCCTAAATTAAAACAGCCGTAACTCTTTGGTCTTTTATAGAATTTCTTTCAAACTTTGCAGAAATGTGTTTTGAACAACGATCTTTTTGAACACCAATAAACTGAAACCATGTCATATGCTCTTTAAAGTTCCTATCAAGCTTATTTTTTTAATTTCCAGTTTAAAACTGTTGTCATCTTTTAACTCAAAAATCGAATAACCAAAGAAAATTTCCATGTCTAAGTATGCCTTTTAATAAAAAAAAGACTGGAAGGTACATTTTGACCGAGCAGGCCGGGGACTGGTAACCTGTGACGTAGGAACAGTGAGTTATGTGGTTTTTGTTTAAAAAAAATATTTCTGTTAAATGTCATAAAATTTTTATTTCAAACAATTTCAAGGGAATAATTCATTGATTAAGCTTCATGCCTCGTGCTACGTCATATGCCTCCTGTTACGTCATCACTGCACGCTTCAAGTCTAAAAAATGTAACAGGAACGGCGAGAAAAGGTTTTAATTTTCGAAAATTACTATTATTAAATGGTTCTACTTTCCATCTGGAACTTATAAAATAAGCTTGATAGGGACTTTAGACAATGGACTTGAATGTGCATCAAATGAAGAAAATGTTATCAACCGTACTGCTTTTTTTTTTGCAACATAAAGATTGGCTGCAAGGTTGTTGGGTATGTATTACCGCAAGTAGTCCATTATAAGAAACGGGTATAATTGCATAATACAGATCTACAAGGATACTAGTCTGAAAATAAAATCGTAACTTGCATAATATTCCTATATTTCTTTTGATTTTTTTTTTAAATGTACTCAACATGTGTTATCCAGGAGAGGCAAGAGTCGATATAGATTCCTAAATACTTTATAGGTTACTCTTGTTTTAGCCTCTTCTTGTTTACTGTAAGCTCGAAGTTAACTGAGATTTTCTTTTGTCTTAAGATAATAAAATTTGATTTTTCGATGTTAAGAGACAGTTTGTTGGCACACAACCATGAATGTACATTAATAAGTTCGGAGTTTATATATTTTTGTTTTAGAGTATCTAGATTTCTATACAAATATAAAAATAAAAATAAAAATAACGTAAAAGTTTTTTGAAAACACAAGCTTTCAGTAACCGATCCTGATGCTTTCTTCAGCTGAATGAATAAAATTCAAGATACAAATCAGTTAAAACGGATCTCAAATTAGCATAAGGCGGTGACGATATAATATAATATAAAAGATAAGACATTTATAGGAGAACAAGTGTGAAAATTAATGTTTGTCTAAAAGAATCTTGTACAGTCCCAGGACACTAAAATAATTGTTATCTGCTTGAGCGGTTTTTGCTGTATGCTAGCTTCCTAGAATCGTTCTTGTTTGAAAGTTCTCTTTATCAATGACCTTGGCGTTTTTAAAGTCAATTGTGTAATCGTGTATCCAAGCGTGTTTGGCCATTTAGATCCGCTGTTTAAATTCTTGATTTTTCTAATACGTTCTCTTTTTCTCGTCTCAAAGGATCTTTTAGTCTCCCCAATGTAGCTCCAAGAGCAATTTGCACACGGGATTCGGTAGACTACATTGCATTGTTGTTCGGGATTGGGTCGGAATTTCGGAACTTGAAAATGTGATTGAAGTGTGGACAGTGGTTTAGTAGAGACTGAAATATCATGATGTTTGAGAATTCTTGGTAGAGGTTAAGTAGTTCCTTTACTATATGGAAGAACAACAAAATTGTTGTTGTTCTCCGGATCTGCCCATCGAAAAAACATATCTAGATGTCGGTGTCTATCGAACAAATTTGCATCATCTGCAAACATATGAAACTCAAGCAAGGAAGAGCAATGATGAAAATCGTTAATATAAATAAGAAATAATATAGGTCCGAGTACAGGGCCCTTTGGAATCCCACAACAAACTGAGGTCAAGTCAGAACTTACATTATTGACTGTTACCGATTGCTTATGATTGCTAAGGTAAGAGATAAACCATTTTTTACAATTCCTCGAATGCCAAAAAAATCAAGTTTTTGAATTAAAGTTTGATTTATGGTATTAAATGCCTTGCTACAATATAGAAAAATTCCACAGGAGTAGTCCGATGCATCTATTGCTTATTGTATTTTATCGATAATACTAAATACCGCAAAGTCAGTTGAGTGGCAGCTACGAAAATAAAATTGATTTTTATAAAAACTATTATCTTCCAGGAATTTTACCAGGCGATTTGCCATTAGTTTTTCCAAAAGTTTATTAAACATAGAAAGAAGAGAGATTGGACGATAATTGGGTAAAGTTTACCCGGGAATCTTTTTTATGAACAGGAATTATGTTTGCTATTTTTAAACTTGAGGGAACGATTCCAAGGGAGAACGAAACATTAAATAAAGTTGCAAACAGTTTTGAGATCACAGTTTTAAATATTTTGAGAATTTTAACTGGAATACTGGACCTGTTGCTTTATCATTTTTAATAGCTGAGATCTCGCTCTCTATTTCAGACGTCGTTACTGGAGTGATATGAAAATTGTTAGACAATGGCGTTTTAAGATATTTCATTGGGTTACTACCTACATGCTCTATCAGTTATATTAAGTTAAATTGTAACCTAAGGATGCGAAATACTTGTTACAACTGCTGCTACTGTTGCTGCTGCTATTGTTGCTCCTGTTGCTGCTGCTACTGCTGCTGCTGCTGTTGCTGATTCTGCTACTACTGCTGCTGTTGTTGCTTCTGTTACTGTTGCTCCTGCTGCTGTTGCTGCTACTACTGATGCTAAGCACTACTATTGTTGCTGCTACTGTTGCTCCTGCTGCTGCTGTTGCTGTTGCTGCTGCTACTGTTGCTGAGCACTACTATTGTTGCTGCTACTGTTGCCCCAGTTGCTGCTGTTGCTGTTGCTGCTGCTACTGTTGCTGTTGCTACTGTTTCTGCTATTACTATTGTTCCTGCTGCTGCTACTGCTGTTACTACTGCTGCTGCTACTGTTGCTGATGCTGCTACTACTACTGCTGCTACTGCTGCTGTTACTAATACTGCTACTACTACTTCTGTTGTTGCTGCTACTGTTGCTCCTGCTGCTGCTATTGTTGCTGCTACTGTTACTCCTGCTGATGCTGCTACTACTTGTGTTGCTGCTGCTACTGCCACTGTTGCTTCTGCAGCTACGGCTGCTACTACTGCACTACTACTGCTACTGCTATTACGTCCCGATTATATTCTTTTATGGAAATATTTTCTCTTGAATTTTGACACTGGACATAATAGGTCCATTTTTGGCCAAAATTTCTCTTGAAGTTTTTTTAATAGGATTTGTGATTGGGTTGCAGTCCCTTTTAGAACCCACAGTTCCTTATCAGAGTTTCCAAATCTTACAAGTGTTTGTTGTGTTAGGTCATATTAAAGTCATTAGCCTGCTTCATACGAAGTAAAAGTGTTCGGAACTCAACATGGCAAAACATAAGACTGTCGTTCGCAAAAAGTAAAGAAGATGAAATGGAATTGATCGTATCTAAAAGACAAATCTGAAAGATTACCTGTGGAATGACGATATCCGCTAGTGCTTTAGCACAGTTGTAGAGTTCAACAGTATTGGTCAGACGAAGGTTACTAAAGCAAAACAGACAGCATTGCAATCACGAAACCATTCTTCTAGTTCAAGATTAGTTAAACTACGTCTAAAACAATGCCGGTTTTGTTTCGTTTAAATCAAAGACAATTACTCTTTAACCAAGGAAGCAAAACTTTGCACGATTAGGCAAGATAGACTTACGAATCAAAGCAAGCTGTCTGGCAGCCAAAAAAAATCATTCAAGCCACCCTTTATCTCAGCATCTTAAAAGCAAGTCTGATCTCTTCTATGGTTCCGGAACATCGAAAACCTTAAAATCAATAGTGCACAAACTTCAAAAGTCCGATAGCATTACTCAACAAACTAGCTGAGAAATTCTTCAATCATGCACTATGGGCAAAGAACAGAGAAAAAAGTGTAGAGGCGCAAACCAGACGTCATTACACAATCCATCAGCTCGACTTCTTGAGGAATGAGTTAATGAGTCGCGAAGGGTTAATGGAGTCAATGACAATAATGATGATGATGATGATGGTGATGATTATAACAATAATAAAAATAGGTCCGTGATGGGTACACGTGTTTAATGCAACTTGTTTAATAGAATGGCCGATCTTGTATACCACGAGTTAGTCTTAAACTTTGGACGATTTGAATGAAAGGGAACTAGAAGGCAAAAAAGTTCCGCTATTTTTGACAAGCGAAATACAGCATAGCAAGACTGATCCTGGCGATGGTTTTTCGTGTTCCACGGTACATCAATGTAACAAAACTCACCGCGAACATCGAACTGTTTCTTCTGAAAAGGTCGAGAAATCAAAGAAGTTTGTTTGAAGCAACACTAACAATATGCATGAAAGCAAAACGAAAGGTCAGGCTTAAGCGTATAAATCAGCTTTGCAAGTCAAGAAGGTCTAAACTCAAAAACAAAAATTTGATTGCAAGGAAATGCTTATAATAGATGTGTAAACACAATTGTAAAACTTTTAAACAGCTGTACTAATTCTCGAAGCAAAATCTGCTCAATGCTAAATATTCTTATTTCTTATATAAAAGAGGTTCAAATCACGACAAATTATAAAATACCCGTACCAATACATTTAAAAGAACGTGCTCTGAAACTTACAACATTTTATAGGATTCTGTGCAGTAGTTACCCTTGGGTAGCTGTGGACGAGACAGAGAGCTTCGCACGTCAAAAAGATGCAACTGATTTCACTAGCTTTACCAAATTTCAAAACAGTAAGCCGTTAAAACGCTTTGGCTGATCAACAATTTTACGGGTTTGGTTGTTCGGCGTCTCATTGGCCGTCACGGAAGAGTCGACAACGGCACGAAATAATATTCGAGAAAAGTTCGTTGTTTCGGGAAATCCCAAGGAACGCGAACACTTTCTATTGTTACACTTTTTGGTTTTTATAGCATAGTGTTTTATGCGCAATCGCATTAACCACAAACATGATGATGTACGGAACAAATGAAACAAAAAGAAATGAAGTCAGCACGAACCAACAATCCGTTATCAATAACCTGTTCATCCAAAACTGCAACTTTAGCGAATTTGAAATTAACTCGAAGCTTTGTGGTAACTATGCCGTGCTCTGATAACTGACCTATAAAGTCACATCAATGGAGAGCGGATCTACCAGTTCAAATATTTATCAAAAACCCTGAGGTACTTTCGATACAATGACAAAAAAGTTTGTACTTTGGCTAAAAATGAAAACAAGTGGCGTTGAACTGTTAAATTACTGCGATTCTTATATGGTTCTGGAATCGCTCTTCGATTCAAAAGATGTACGAGAACACACGGATATAAAACTGTAATTTGCTCGTAGCGTAAATCGGTAAGCATCCTAGATTGATTGTAAACACATGTTACGCGAGCACTTACGTACCTGTTGTGTTGAACGTCGTATTTGATACAGTCGTACAAGTCCGGTATTAAACTGATATCAAAGCCACCATTCTTCAGCTTAAAATCCTGGAGGAACAAATAAAATAACTTGTTGGTTTTCACAAAATTGAAGCAATGAAAAATCTCCTGTGACTAAGGTCTTGCCTGTGAGCAACTACTTACCTTTTCAAGCTTGGTCCATCTTTGAACAACCAGTTCTCTCTTACTACTTACCTTTTCAAGCTAAGTCAACCTGTGAGCAAGCAGTTCTCTCTTACTACTTACCTTTTCAAGCTTGGTCCACCAGTTCTCTCTTACTACTTACCTTTTCAAGCTTGGTCCACCTGTGAACAACCAGTTCTCTCTTACTACTTACCTCTTCAAGCTTGGTCCACCTGTGAGCAAGCAGTTCTCTCTTACTACTTACCTTTTCAAGCTTGGTCCACCGATGCGTCATTAATTCCAGTGATTCACCATGGTATAAGTAAGGCTCTAAAAACACAAAACAACACAGGTGTCGTTAATCATAGGAAGGAATTATGCCCAGAAGGACCAAGTGTTCATTTTGAGAGGTGTTCATCTGAAGAGGGCAGGACTGCCGGAAGCTTGTGAAGAGGGCAGGAAGAAAAAACCTACAGAAAACGTGGGAAAGAAGAACAACGGCTAGAACATGTTAAAACCTACCACGATGGTCCAGATCAAGACACTATTAAAGAATTTTAAAAATTAATGAACAAATAAACAGACAAGAAACGTAGACATGGACGTTTACCAAATCTCTCTTCCTCAGTTTCATTAAAAGGCTTGACTCTTACTTACTTATCTTAAACGTCTCGAAAAAAGTTTACGACAGATATACGGCGTTCTTTCTCCCCAGCTGCTGTAACAGAAAACTATTAGCGTGAGTCGTTGGTTCGAACTGTGATTTTTTCCCCTTATCTCAACATGGCCATAGACACGTTTTCATTGTGTGACTTTCATTCAGAGAATTCGACGGTTTATTTGCGCATATTTCTACAGAACTTTGAATTTGTTAATATATCATTGAGAAAAAACACATACTTTTTGAATCCATGACCTTGTCGTTGATCATATCTTTCAGTTGAGTAGTCAGTCCTTGCACAAGCGAGTAAAGTTTTTCGCACATCTGCCGAGGGTTTCCGACTTTCTTCATAGCGTCTATTAATGAGTGGGACTGGGTTGGAGCAAGCTGAAATTTACGATGAAACAGGAGTTAACCAATCAGGATATTCCAACAAGGACTTAGAGCTTTGTTTTTGAAGTTTAGGTTTAATTACCAACTTCAATTGGTTACTGCTTACGTGCAGCATCAACTCCAGGAACCGCGGAGGGAGCTAAAGGCTTTAGCTTTATACAGGTATACGACTGTTTACACTGCAACAAAACGTCTAAGTTAAAACAAAGTTGTTTTGTCAACTATCATTCCTCACCTGCATGAAATCGTCTCCTTTGAAATCTTCATCTTTGTGCATTATTTCATGAAGATGATGTTTGACTCTTTGAAAACATAGAAAGTTAAAGTGTTACAAGAGCTTTTATCTCACAAAACAAACAAAAACTATTCATAGATTTTCGTTTACTTTCAGCAAGCTGAAGACAGATATTGTATCTATAAGTAGATTTTCGATTCGATTTCAGATGATTTGCTTAAACAAAACAAAAATAGATGGTGACGATCTTCGTCCGGCCTCGTTAGCCTCTGCTGCTTGAACAATCTTGATTATGATATGACTATTTACTATTTTTGTCGAGTGAACCGAGCAGCATCCGACTTGAAGTTACAACAGTGCTTAAAACCAAAACCTACGATGATTACCTTTGAAACAGTGACTCCATCTGAAAGACGCCGTTCTCACTTTCAAATGCATGACGGGCTGTGAACTTACAAAAAATTCGTAACTAGAGCTGAAATATCTGGACAATGATCAAGAAATAGTCACCAAATTGCTGGGTGACTTAAGAGGGGAAGATGGTCACCAAATATTCAACCCTCGACCAGGCCAGCCAGGGATCGAGCCTCAGGATTGGGAGCCAGAGACTCTCCACTCTACGGCGCGGAGGGATTGGCGCAGCAAGTCGTTAAAAGTTAAAGTTTCATAAATAAAACTCTCTGACAATTGCACTTACACAAACGTGCATTTGAAAGTTTAAAAACCACAGGAATTGATATGAAACAAGTCAGGTATACGTTCGTACTTTTACTTACTTTCCCATAATTCGTACTGCATCGACAGAAGTGTCCAGCATTTCTGTTACATTCTTGTCTGACCTCACTAAATGAACCAGAATCGGGGTCAACTCTCCTTCAAGTGCGAGGAATCCCTGTGTTGAATTAGTGGGAGAAATATTTTACTTCCATTTCTTACTTCGATTTTATTTACTTAGGTCTTACGAAACATATTTATCTTCCAGTGTTAATCTTGTGAGTCGGGTAGTTGAAGTTTCAGATCAAGGTAACAACAAAGCACCGATAAAAATTGAACTTCTAAGAAAAGAAAGCAAGCTTTAGATTTTTATGGCTACTTAGCTTATTCTTCTTTTTAAATTTTAACCTAGAATATTGCTTTTCAAGCGTTCTGATTGGTTCACTCAATCTCCGTTATCAGCTTATTTACCTAGTTGACCATATATGGAAACTGACTATGTATAATGTTGCAAAGCTGAAATATGGTTTAAAATAAAATAATTTTAGCTATGATTTTCAAATATCGATAGGTTCGGAAAACCCATGAAATTCATAAAACGATTATTCCGTTCGCGCTTGTTGGATTATAGCTGATTTATAGCCGACTCGACCTCTTTGGCTATTTAACATCTCATATGCAACGCGCACTCTTAAAATAATTGTTAAAAATATTCACGAAAGTGAAATAATTTGAAAGAAGGAGGAACTAGTGTAGCGGACGAATTTTAATTTTCTTAACCGGAACTACAATAACTTTATGAATTTTCGCTTTATATTTTAAGTACTATTTTATATACTAACACCTTTTTACCTTTAATACAAGTATCCGTTCTGTAGTCATGAATTTTACTTGTCGAAGATTGTAGCTCGTATTTTTGAAGTCTTCAACCAGAAAACGTTTTTTGCCTGGTTGCGACTCTCCAATTTCCAAATCTCTCTCAAAAGTCATTTTACCAAAAGAGACAATTTTTGGGCAGTAATTCAAGTGTCTTTACAACCAACCTTTGCAAAAGCAGCCGCAGTCATCTGCACTCTTCCCTCATCCGAAGCATATATTTTGAGATCGTGTCTGTAGGTACTGTGTAACCTCAGTAGACCTCCTCCTGCGTATTCATCCTGGCTCTCAGGGTACATCCACCTTTGTAGAACGGAACGGTCAAAACTTTTCATTTAAGAAAACCACTCCCCACCCGAGGAGTAGAACGTAAGGCCACAAAAAACAAATCAGAGGACCCCAAAGGGGGAAAAAGGGAATTGCGCTTGGCCAGATTTTGTTGGGAAAATGGCGCTGGGAGTGAGAACAAAATGAATGAGTTTTACTAGTGGGAAATAGGATTGGTACCCTTCAGGATTCTCAACTAAAGCCACATTTAACAAGTTTGGACCGTAACATCTTCACCACTGAAGTTAAAAAGGGTCACAGCGGGTAACCCCACGATAATTTTGATGGCGTGGATCATTCTCTTGATTAAAGAAAGGCTTTTAAGAATCCAGCGGAAAATGAAATTACGAAACACGGTGACTACTGTCGACAACCATTTGTCCTTGTTGCCCAAACCACATATCATTTTCATTTACAGGGTTTTCTGGACAAGCAAGTTTAAATAGTTACAGACATAAACTGCATATGTTACTGAAATAGAAATAACAAAAACAGTTACTGATCATTAGCAGGATGCCCAAACTATGTGCAGCTCGACAATTAGTCTCGGCTCCATTAAAATACTTCTACTCGACATGATGACGACATGCTTATGCTTGTGCTTATTTCACGGATGTTTACATTGGAAAAACAATCGAAATAAGCATAGGCACAAGAAGAAAATGTTCCTTTCTCTTGAGATTGTTCTCGTGCTTATTTCACGCATGTTGTTCACACTTGGATTTTCTGGTGCTTGTGCTTATCTCACAAGTGTGAACCAGGCTTAAGACTGTGCGCGTGCGCGGTACCTTGATTACGAAAGAGGTCATTACCTGAACGCTTCTCCCAGTTCCTCAGCTTGTGCACGACCCATACTAGTCAGCTCTCCTCCCCATTTTAGAATAAGCAGCAATGCAATATCCCCAGAGTCCTTTCTACTGTGGTTCTCTTTCTCTTCTTGGGATTCTGATCCAGAGTTGACACGGCCGAGGTATTTCAGTTGCACCTTGCGGTTTATCCCCGAAAAATAGCCGTACCTTCAAAACGAGAGAACATCTCAAAAACACAACTTCGAGAAATGTTTTATCTAGTTTATGATTGGGCTTACTGTGAATGCGGTATGTGTGCTCTGCTTTACTCTAATGTGTAACTGGTTTGTTTTGTCTTTTTATCTTGATATTTATATAAATAGCCGTTTCCACATAAAATCTTCTTACGTTTGTTGTCATATATATTCACATCACATGTACAACTGACATACAAACTGATAAATGTCGCTATATGCTAGTGCCTTTCTCCTTCCTTGATTCACTTGTTCGACTGTTTGTTCGTCAGATGTGAATTTAAGACGGCCTTTGGTCGATTTGTTCGTCTAGACGAACAAGTCGTCGAAAATCGTCTGAAAAGACGAAAAACAGACGGACAAATTCAGACGACTTGTTCGTCAGGAATCGTGTTCATCTTGTTTTTACACTACGACAACTTGTTCTCCTTAGACGACTTTACCGTCCTCTGTGAAAACGGCTTATCTATTTTATAATGATATTGAGTGTTTTACTGTAAAATACAACCCTCGAGATTTCATAGAAAACTACATCCCGGATACGAGTGACATATTTTCCATATCCTCACTAGTAAAGATATTGCTGACGTCATTTCGTTCTTTTCCCCGCTCATTTCGCTGCAAACAAACACTCCTATTTATACAAAGAAAAGAAAATTACACGTTGGCGTGAACATATGAAGTTCATCTCTCGTGGAAAAAGGTTTCGCTACGCTCACTTGTAAAAATTTATTTTTTTCCGCTCGAAGATAAACTTCATGTGTTCACGCCACCGTGTAATATCCTCTATATATCTTTGGTGGCGCTATTGATCCCATCTAACTCGTCTGCTTCTAAGCAATGAGACTTAAATTACGTTTCTGTTGATTTCATCTGAAAAAATTGTTGCATATAACAACCTTCAGCCTCTTGGAGCCCAACAATTTTTTTCGGCTTTTCTTTCTGAAAGGCTCAACTTGCGTGGTGAAAAAAAAAATTTACTAAAAACAAAACGGATGAGAACTATGCAGTGTACAAATCTCAAAGGAACCGCTGTACTTCAATCAGGCGAAAGTCAATTAAGCAATTCTTTGTCAAAGCAACTCCTAGTGTAAACCCGCCAGACTTTTGGAATGCATACAGGCCATTTCTGGATTCGAGAAATTCTACTGAAGCAAATGACATCATACTCAAGGAAAATGAAATCGCCATAACGGAGAAAAAACAAATAGCTGAAAAATTCAATGAACATTTTGTTCATACCGCGGATAGAATTGCGGATGTGGATGAGACTCTGTACGGGCCGGAGTTTTGTGAGCACCCGGGTGTTAAAGCCATATTGCAGAACAATGACATGTGGCGCGAGTACGGCGATGTTAGCTTAACGCCTACCAGTGAAATACAAGTGTGCGAACTAATGCTTGACCTAAATTCGCGTAAGGCCACAGGACATGACTTACTCCCGCCACGCTTGATTAAAGAGTCATCGCGAGCCATTGCCGGTCATGTCGCGAGCATAATAAACACCGCTATTGCTCAGTGCCAGTAGCCGTCCCAGTGGAAGATGGGTCAAGTCACTCCTTTATTCAAAAAAGATGAACATACGGACAAGCGGAACTATAGACTAGTTACAGTTCTATCCTGCTTCAATAACATCTTTGAAAGGATATTATCTCTGCAACTTCAAGACTTCTACGAAAGACTCCTTTCTCAGTTCACATCCGCATACAGGCGGCACCACAGCTGTGACACATCCCTGCTTCGGATTATGGAAGACTGGCGGGCAAGTCGCAATAACAAGGAGTTAGTTGCTGTGGTCTCTATGGACCTGTCAAAGGCGTTCGACACGATCCCACATGGACTATTACTCGCCAACCTTAGAGCATATGGCTTGAGCGACAGCGCTTGCGAACTCTTCTGTGACTACCTGTCCGGCCAATTAAAGAGATTAAAAATTGGAGACACCTCCGAATGGCAATCTGTGAAAAGAGGAGTCCCACAGAGTAGGGTGTTAGGGCCGATGTTTTTCAATATGAGGTTCTAAACAGCCACATCTCTCACGAAGTCTCAGTCGCTAAAGCATGGTACCAAGAAAATGGGATGATTGTTAACCCTGGCAAGCATCATGCAGTGATCATTGGCAACACAGAACACTCATTTTCATTTCCGCTAAAACCATCAATAGAACTTTTAGGAATTACTGTTGATAACAAGTTAACTTTTGAGGACCACGTCTCCCAAGTGTGTAAAAAGATTAACAATCAAATCAATGTCATTATTAGAAATAGAAAATTAATTGGGAGTGATGTTATGCTTAAATTATACAAGGCCTTTATTCTTCCCAATTTCCAATATTTTAGCTCAGTCTGGCACTTTTGTAGCTCCAGAAATACTGACAAGTTAGAGAGCCTAAACAAGCGTGTACTTCGGGCAATATTTAATGACTGGAACTCAAATTATAATGACCTTTTAAACAAATCCGGAACAATCTCTCTTTTTAATCAGCGAATTTGCAATGATAACATCTGTCTTCAAATGCTTTCATTACAATAGTTACCCTCTCTATATGAAAGATATGTTTAGTGTTAGGACCAGTAATTACTCAGAGGAACAAATATTCTTAAACTAGCAACTCCGAAGACTACTATATAGACTACAAATATTCTTAAACTAGCAACTCCAAAGACTACAATAAATGGACTTAACTCTTTTAAGTATTTTGCCGTTAAGAACTGGAACTCCCTCCCTGAAAGTGTAAGAACAGAACCTACTATCCTGTCCTTCGAACAAAAAATCAGAAATCTTAGGTTTGAATTATGAATATAATTAGCCAGTGTGTTATTGTTTATTTGTTTTTATGTTCCACTCGTAGAAAGAAGAAGGCTATACCAAATTCGAGTTTAAATAAAGATTATGTAAGTATGTATGTATGTATTGCCGTGAAAAGTTTCATCGGCGTCTAAGCATGCGTAGTATGGACTGCTTTACATATCAGGATAGAAATACGTTGATTTAATTAAGAATGCAACATCTCCAGTAAACATTTTTCTATTTCTGAACATCTGATGAGGCATTAACATGTAAAAGATGGTAGTGAAAAGGAAATGATTAATAGCGGATGTGTGTTTTGTCCAGAACTGATTACCAGTTATTATAAATAGTGTTTGACTTTAGTTGTATATACACAAAAATAGTTTTAATTGTACATAATGAGTAAATCAATATACAATTTTCTTTTCTCCTGTGTCTAACCTGGAAGTGTTGCACATATACAGTACGAGCTAATGATATGGAGACAGTCGGTAAAATGGTACTAATTGGTCAGAAGGAACCAAGCCTGTAATGAACCCTAAAAATAGTTCAGTTTGAGACTTAGTGTTAGCAGCCGTGGACAACTGTTTTGGCCTTGTTGGGTGTCACAGGTTAGAAGAAACTAAAGCCTGTACTGGATTCTAAAAATAGTTTGAGCCTGAGTGTTAGCAGCCGTGGACAAAGTTTCGTTTGGGCCTTGTTGGGTGTCACAGGTCAGAAGGATCTAAAGCCTTGCATGTACCGTGAACCCTAAAAAGAATTTGAGCCTGAGTGTTAGCAGCCGTCGACAACTGTTTCGGCCTTGTTTGGTGTCACGGGTCAGAAGGAACTAAAGCCTGCATGTACTGTGAACCCTAAAAATAGTTGAGCCTGAGTGTTAGCAGCCGTGGAATATTGTTTCGACCATGTTTGGCCTCGTCAAAACGGCACATAACTAACAAACTGGCTCACGCGCAACGCTTACAATATTTTTTGTGTCTAACTTACATTTCTAAAACGCTCTTGATCTGGTGTAGCTTCTTACGATTCTCAAATAGTTTTTCTCCATTCTTGATCTCCTCAAGCAGGTCACGAGCAATATCCAATACGTCTTGCATTTGCTTCGGTTTTTTCAGTTTTAGGTCGTGTTCATTAGAACCACCATATTGCCTGAAAAGGGCGATGAATCTAAAAGAAAACAGTAAACTTGTGACCATTCTTGTTCACTTAAGGTGCTGCTATTGTTTTTGTTTAAGATTCGTTAACTGATCGGGGTTCAAGATTAAAGTCAAACATAGAAGCCTGACCAAATGAGTTGCTTCAATGTAACGAAACCTATCTTACTTACGTATACGGAGGTACTTTCTATCACGAAAGTGTCAAGGTGCAAAATAAACAAACTGTAACACATATTGTAGTCAGACATCACCAAAACCATAAAGAATGATTTTTTGAAGCAGAAACAATAACAAAGAAAAAATTATCATAAAAACCTCGATGGATTAGACATAAGTCATCCAAAATTACTAAGAAGAACTGTTTCATAAGACCCTGATATATGGTAAAGAACCAACCGTTTCATGCTATCAGTCCCGGAAGAGCTCAAACTCTTGGCCATTTTCAGAGCTGTTTGGAAACAGTTGTACCGCATAGCTGTAAGGCTAGTTTTGCAAGAGCGCGAGCACGCAATGTCAGAGCTAAACTAAAAGGTGAAACACTTTTAAACAGCAGCCAAAGGAGAGAATTAAAAAACTGATGGCAGGTAAAACTCTCGCTTTGCCAAACTTAGTGTTAGACGCAGGTACAATCTTTTGTCTTTGACTGTTCTTGAACTGCCCTAATTTTAAAGGAACAACCAACTTACTGCTGCTTCGAGCATAATCACTTCCAAGTAGCGTTGCCATATAATGTCAACAAGACAATTTAATCGTGTAACTGCAATCAAATCCAAGTGAATCGCATGATGACGATTCCTGAACTAAATAACTTACTTCGGATGCCTCACTTCCATTTTCAGTTTCTGTTTCGGGGTACGATCGCCATGTCGAATAATACCCACAATACAACGCAGTTCCAAGTTGGAACCCTCCTCGGCTTCTTGCTCTACAGGAGGCATGTCTTCTATACAGTAATCCGGATTGTATGGCATGTACAGTTGTGGAGCAAGTTTAAGAAGAATCATACTCGAGATAACCATGGCACAGTCGTCATAGTATTTCTTGGATGTCTTCACGAAACTGAACCCATTGACGTCACAGACGTACGACTTGCCGTGGGTTCGGAGCAAATCAAAGCCGCAAACAGTTTGCTATTTTAAAGAAAGGTAAATAAAGATTACTGAAGCTTGCTAGATTAAGATTCTTCTTTCTTTGAGAACATGCTGTTCAAAAGTATATGCAAGACACAATTCTAGTTTGCTTTGGCCTTTTTTGTACCTTCGTATATATCATAGAAAACTTATATATACATATACAACTTACGTAAGTCTTGTTTTGCGTTGTGCAACGAGAAGAAACTTGAAAGTGAACATAACTTAAATTAAACATGTACTATATAATTTCCAGTAAGAATTAACAAGCTATGACAGTCTATATAATGCACCAAGCAGGATCGGAAGAAACTGATACTTGGTACGACTCACCTTAAAAACTGTGCACACTTTATTGGCAATCTCTTTTTCATACTGATTAAGAATCACTGGATATCTGATCTCCTTGCCTTGACTATCCCGTTCTACCTTACCGTCTAGTGACGGGGACTTCCTAGCCTCAGCATGGGCATACTCCGGCCCAACTGTGTAAACCTCAAGGATAGAACGAGTAAAACGTTTTTGCGTTAGAGCCTACCAAAACAAATAAGACACCGAAACCTTGTTTAACCAATGCCTTAAACAATCAATGACCAATAACATGATAGAGTTCTATTTCTTACTAACAAACCGTATCGTGAAAATACCCAAAAAGTGCTGTGCACCAATGACATCATGAATCAGACAAACAAACAAGCTATCGTAAAATCGAGAGGCGGCTATTGCGATGTTTTGAACCGACCATAAAATTTAAAATTTAACAAGGAAAAAGGTTCTTGTATTTACAAGATGGCTACGTTATCAATACCTTTCGTTAAACATGCCTCTCTCCGAGTCACAGAGGTAAAAAGTCTATTTTAAGTAAGAGTGTACAACGCTATTCAGAAGAGTTTTTACAAAACGCAGCTTGTTTGTAGAAAACACACAGACCTTGTATTACTCTGGTTTTCCTGTACTGCCCTTAATACAAACGGCGTAATACGATTTTTTGCGAAAGTAAGACTCTGGGTACAGGCATTTTTTTAAACTCTCAAAACTTAACGTTCTCATAAATGTTTCCGTAATATTATGAGCAGGTTGAGTGAGAACGTCGCATCTGAGAAAGTTTGTGGATGATGATCAAAACACATATACCCGAACCTAATCGACGTAAATCATGGTTTTCATTTAGTAAAAGTTTGGTATTGGTAAATCTTGTAATGAGGAATGAAAGGATCAGTGATTTTTCCCTTGTCTACGGTTGCTTTTAAAATGTAGGCAGCAATGGTATCACCAAACTTCTATCCTTTGCAAATATTAAAATTTTTGGATAAAAAAGATCAGGGACTTCAAAGAAAACCTCAACTCATCCACTTTTTTCCTACTAATTAGGGCCTGAAAATGCCTTTGAAAGTTTTTGTTACACTATCACACTGTTTGATAATCTTTGAAAAATTCTCTTGGTTTGAAAGCTTAAGTGGGATGCCCAAGAACACGCTTTTCTCCGAATTAGAAAACTGCTACCCTTTGTAGCTTATAAAACTAATATACGCTTGAAATCTTGTTACGTGAACGCCACTAAACCCTATCATCGCTTAATAATATTCTATCAACATCTCGCCTCTCAATAAACTAAAAGAGATAACTTATCGTGGATAAAGATACTTTTAAATAAAGTTTTCAATTGTCTCATGATGTTAGGATGCTGAGGACCATGACTTTTAAACTGCTTATACTGCTGGTCTTCTTCAAGCGACGCGCACGATTGCAAGGTAAGCCTAGAGTATCTCAATGTTTCTGTCCCTGTTAATGTTGAACACAAACATCAAACACGTGGTAGATCCCATCAAGACACCAAGCGCATTTCACAACGCGCCAATCCGACGCTTATTTAAGCAAACAAGATCACATTTCTCCATATCGTCTGAAGAAGACTGGCAGTAAGCAGTTGCAACGTCGCGGTCCTAACGACTCACATCGTGAGACAATTGAAAACTTTATTTAACAGTATCTTATCCACGATAAGTTATCTATTTTAGTTTATTGAGAGGTATCTTATCTCTTCACACATCATTAACATTTGGTTGCGAGGAAAATGGACTGATCACTAAAGGTGAGTTAACAAGGCCAAAGAATGAAGTTCTTGATAACGATGAACTCTTAGGATTCAACGCCAAAAATTTACCATGTTTAGTTGAGTTTAAACACTGAGGCCCCTCTTTATTACGTGAACGACATAAAAATATACCTTGACATCTGTACCGTCCGTTGGTATGAAGTCTTCATAGATGTAAGACCCGGTTCGCCTGACACTACTTTGCCGTGAGTAAACACTGCTTCTGCTGCCAACTTTCCTGAAGAGCCTCTGACTGCCACCACCTGCTGACGTGGGATAGTAAATGTATACGCTGTGATCCTCAGCGTCCAAAGGTTTCTCAACAAACGGCTTTTGAAATACGGCATCTCCAATCTGAACTGAATCCTCTGTCTCGACGAGGTTTGGGCCAACAACCTTACCATTCTCGTCTCTACGAAGGAGAGCATTCCTGGCTGTCTCAATCCCGGCATTCTTCAAAAGTTCGTACACTTTGCACCTAATGTACGACAATTGAGTGTAAATAAGGTAGTTACTGGTTATTGTAAATAAGTGAAGTTCGTACAGAATGTTATGTTAAAAGTACTTGCAGTTGTAATTGGGACTACGGGACTAGGATATTTAGGCATTGTGAGTTCTATTAGTTACCATAGAAGGTATCTCAAGTTTTCACCAAATTCTAATATGTTCATAAAAGTTGTAAAATAAGGATTGATACCGCTGGTTATTAAACGAGTGCCCCTCCCTGCATCTGGAAAGACTGTTTGTTCAATGTCTTTATAAGTTTATATAAGTGTATATGGTTCACTGCAGAGTGATTGGAATACATAATCGTTATTCATACATAGAAATTGATACTCATGTAAAATTCATTGCTATCGATAAAATCAACAATGAAAAAAAAATTGAAAAAACGATGGGCAATGATTTTTTGATACAGCACAAAAAATATTGACAGCTCACTTTGGTCCCCGTAAAACCTCAAATAAGAGTTCTTTAATGGAGCTCCTTTCGTTTTTTTTTGCTTATCATCTTGCCTTAAAAGTGTTTAGTTTAATTGTTAAATGCGAGAATCTACAAGAAAACCGGTATTGTACCTGTCCTGAAGGTCATACTGGGTTTCAAGGTCGTTTAAAAGCAAAGGCTTGCGAAGGTTAGCATAAGCTATAGCTTTTTCCAGTGGAAAACCACTTGAGAAGAATGAAATGAGGCATTCACATAATGGCCACTTCTCAATCGGTTCTCCCAATATCACATCATCACTGAAGATTGTAACATTGAAAAAGCCAAGACTATCAATTCGGGAGATGATTTCCTTCATTGGGCGTGACTTTGTCTACAAGGAAGCAAAAACATTGAAAGAATGGCTACCTTGCAGCACCCTTAGTATGTATATTACATTTCTATATTAAAAAATCTAAGGACATATCTTAACTATCATTGGGTTGCGATTTTAAAAAAAGTTCCACAATCTCAAGACACATGGCAGCTTTTCCACTCACACCCGTTACAATTTCCTTTTTAACCATCCATCATGGGAAATAAAATTCTAAATTATGGTAGCCATGCACTTACATTTATAATGATCCACTTTACCCTTGAATGTTCTACAAAAAATTTCTAAAATTCACTCTCTGTTTGTCTCTCTTCCCCTTGCAGCTTGAAGTTTGATTAAGCCCCTCCTCTCTATTATTACATGCTATTCCCTAAAACATTCAACCGCTCGCCTCAAAGACAAACGAGGATTTGCGAGTACACTTATCATCTAGCACTGATCCTATTTGTTAGATTTCTGATGTTACCTAAAACTGCAAGAAAATTCTTTCATTTTATGGTTCGTTTATGCTCAATTCTCGCAGAATGTGTGGGGTTGAACATAAACAAAGTAGAATTTTGGGTACAATTCCTCATTAGTGTAGTACACAAAAAAATTATCAGGAAAAAAACTGTCTAGTTTTGATTCCGGGAAAACAATTAGCCATTTTGTTTACCTTCTTGTTCATAGCACACAAGCCAATAGTGATCTTTGGAATGTCAGTGACGTCATCATCCTCACCAAGATCACCAGTCTCCATGGCAACGTCTACTGTTGGTCCTACTTAACCTGCAATATGTGCATACAGCTTTGTGTAAAAATGCACACAGTAAAGCACAATAGTTAAATGGTTAGCACTTCTAGTTTATTAACCTAGGGTTGTAGCCCAAAAAAAGCTACCGTTTCTTAAGCAAGAAACTTCTCCCAAATTTTTATTTATCAAATAGGTTAAAGACTGGACTTCAGCTTTCCCAGCAAGGAAGATTTAAATGAAATTTTCCCAGCTACGAAGACTCGGCAGGAGCATTGCCAGCAAGGAAAACTTGGCTGGGATGTTCCTAAAAAGGAAGACTAGGTTGTAATTTTCTTAGCAAGTTGACTGGGCTGGACCTTTCCCAGCAAGGAAGACTGGGCTGGAACTTTCGGAGCAAGGAAGGCTGGGCTGGAAATTTTCTTAGCAAAGAAGACTTCGCTAAAATTTTCTTAGCAAGGAATGCTGGGCTGGAGCTTTTCCGGCATTGAAGACTGCGCTAGAGTCTTCCCAGCAAGGAATGCTGGGTTGGAACTTACCAAGAAAGGAAAATTGGGCTGGAGCTTTTGCAGCAACGAAGACTAGGTTGGAGCTTTCCCAGCAAGGAACACTGGGCTAGCTGGAACTTGCTTAACAAGGAAGACTGGGCTAGAACTTTCTGAGCAAGGGAAACTGGGATTGAGCTTTCCTAAAAAAGAATATTGGACCAGATTTTTCTAAGCAAGGAAGACTGGGCTGAAACTTTCCCCACAAGGAAGACTGGGCTGGAGCCTTCTTCACAAGGGAAACTGGGCAAGGGCTTTGCCAGTAAAGAAGACTGGGATGGAAGATTCACAGCAAGGAAGACTGGGCTGGAGCTTTCCTAACAAGGAAGACTGGGCTGGAGCTTTCCTAACAAGGAAGACTAGGCTGAAACTTTCCCAGCAAGGAAGACTGGGCTGGAACGTTCCTAACAAGGAAGACTGGGCTGGAGCTTTCCTAACAAGGAAGACTGGGCTGGAACTTTCTTAAACAAGGAAGACTGGGCTGGAACTTTCTTAACAAGGAAGACTGGGCTGGAACTTTCCCAGCAAGGAAGACTGGGCTGGAGCTTTCCTAACAAGGAAGACTGGGCTGGAGCTTTCCCACTAAGAAAGACTAGATTGGATCTTTCCTAGCAGGTAAGACTGGGCTGGATCTTTTTTAACAAGGAAGGCTGGACTAGGACTTTCCCAGCAAGGAAGACTGGGCTGGAGCTTTCCTAACAAGGTAGACTGGGCCAGAGCTTTCCCAGCAAAGAAGGTTTGGGCAGGAGCTTTGACTGGGCTGAAGCTTTCCCAGCATGGAAGGCTAAAAAATAATTAAAATTTAATTTGCCAAACTGTGCTAAAATTATCTGTAAATTAAAACTGGTATTGATCAAGTTTTGCAACACAATACTTAGCTTGGTTGGTAGTTTAATTTTAAAGTGTTACAAGAAAATCAGATTATTGTAGCAGTAATATTTTAGAGAATAAATATCATCTTTTACAGAGTAAAGTGATCATTATGCCAGTGTATACCAAAATCACCTAAAGATTATAACTTTGGAGCTTGCAATAATTCAAGTAATTTTGTTATATTCCTTAATTTTAATGTGCCAGGCAGCATGCAACCTAGCTGCAGCCATTATCAAACTGTTAGTTATAAAAGTAATAATCATAACTGATTTTGTATCAGCATGTTATATATGCTTAATTGTTGGTAACACTAGTACTGGTCAAACAATTAAAAAGTAAAAGATTAGCAGCATAACTACAGTACTATGTAAAACAAATCGTACATACTTAAATTTCACATTTTTCAAAATCTGAATTATTTGTCATACACTTTATTAATAGCTTCTTGAAAGAGAAAAAAAGAAAACAGAATGAGTAATGACAAAAATGGGAGTCAATCAAACAAGTTAAAAAATTGAAAATTGAAAGCAAAATTCTCCTAATAATCATAAGCAGGTAATCGCATGGGGCTGAGTAAAAGGATTAATTTCACGAGTGTTTTCAATTTTTTCCAAAATTGCCCGAGTTGCTTGGCGACGGAAATTTTCAGAAATGTAGCAGCGACCAATCAGCGCTAAGTAATTTTGCCCTGAATTAAGAAAAAATGCCCTCGCTGTTATCCAATCAACTCGATATAATTTTGCCCTCTATATTATAAGCTTGTTAATTATGTGAAAAGTATGCTCGTCTGTCAGAAGTGGTGGGACTGCATGGTTGGGGTGAAGCTTCAGCCCATCCAATAACTTTCTTGTCAGTCACATGATTGTAGTTTCCGTGTTTAAATTAATTTTGATTTTACTAATTCTACACTATGCTCGCGGGGGGGGGGGGGGGGGGGGGGGGGGGGGGGGGGGGG
>JAOBRD020270026.1:0-23289 GCA_027575215.2 Hydrozoanthus sils | reverse complement strand
TGAAGTCTAATGAAGTGTAATGAAGGCCAGTGAAGACTAATGAAGTGTAATGAAGGCTGCTGAAGCCAAATGAAGTACAGTGAAGGCTACTGAAGTCTAATGAAGTCTATTGAAGTGCAATGAAGGCTACTGAAGCCAAATGAAGACAAATGAAGTAGAAGCGTTACCAGTGAAGTACGACGGAGAATATTTAAGTGTTAGTAATGCGAACATATATACGCAATGATGGTTAATGAACTATAATGCATGCAAATGAATTAAAAGAAAATAACCATTATGGTCTAGAATATATTTTGGGTGCCTCCATGGCATTTTATCATGGCGTATATGACACGTCAACGCGCTCTTGTTACTTCGTGGTCTATCGAAGGGTACAAGTTTGTTCTGTTTTGTCTGTGTAATTTTGTGATTGAACCTCAAATATCAAAATGACCACGGCAGAACTGCCTTGCTATACGTTAATCAACATATCTAATGAGTCAGAACAACCATCAGAGCAGAAACTAAAAGAAGACATGGGTAAGTGACACTCATGTTGTTTCAGCCAACTTGAGGAAAATGAGTAGACTTTCTACCGAAGCTCTTTGGCGCTTTCTGCACATGTTATGCTTCTTACCTCATATGCTCGACGAATACCAAAGAGTTGTAAAAGTCTATCTAATTTGCTAATTTGTTCTGGCACAACTTCTTGCGTGTTGCACAAATTGACTGAAAATGTCGTTAAGCTGTTCAACGTATGTACAAATCAGTTTTGAAACACCATTTTGAGTTAACTGTTGGATTAGCTAGCTTATATACAATACTGTTAATTCCGTTTTTCAGTCAAAATTGCCAATGTGTGCTCAAAATATCTAGTCCTCAAATACATATTATTTTAATTCTTCTACTATTTTTATAACTGCCAGATAAATTTGAGTGTATTTTTGACATGGATGTTTAAAATAGAAAAGGGGGATGTTCGAGTGAAAATTGAGTCATTAAAGAAAGTGATTCAGATGATTCTTGCTGGAGAGAAGATGCCATCACTTTTGATGACCGTCATCAAGTTCTTAATGCCATTGCAAGATCACACCATTAAGAAGCTGCTCTTGATATTCTGGGAAATTGTTCCAAAGACAGGCCCAGATGGCAAGCTACTCCATGAGATGATTCTTGTTTGTGATGCTTACAGAAAGGTTTGTATTGACCAGCTGTGGTAAAAGTGCAGTCATTCCAACTCACTTGAGTCTTCAAATTTTTGATGCAACCTCCCTACAGTATAGATAATGATTTAGGCCAAAATCTCCTGATGTTTTGTACAGGCAGAAGATGAGGGTCAATTTATACAAACAAGAGTTGGTTGAAATAATGTTGAATGCAAAAGTGGGGTCACATGATAAATTATGTAGTAGTTTTTCGAATGTTACGATTGCCAAATATTAGTATTTAGCTTCTTTATGCATGCATTAGATGTTTTTAGGAAAAAATCCTGATATAATGCATGCTATTGATTGGTTACAAATCTATTTTATATTATAAGAGAATAGTAAATGGGAATGAGAAAGACTATGGTTATTTTCTAAAAGGGGTAAAATAGCATTACTTGTGTTTCTAAGTCGTGGTCAATGTAAGAGGGTTTTACTTTGTTTTCCCTCAACACTTTCCTTGTGCCTTCTTGTATTGTCATAACCATTTGTGACAGTCCATGCGAAAACCGACCCTTTTGATGCAGGAACGCGTTCGGGCAATTATAAACAAAAGAAAAAACACACCTGCGTTCGTAAAAACGACCTCTGCGTTCACCTGCATGCGTTCGTTTTTAAATCTTAGCGAGTTCGCCTGCGTTTCACTGATTTCAAAGGAACGCAGGACTGTGTTCGAAAAAAAACTCGCTGCGTTTGTAAATACGAGCCCTGCGTTCAAAAAAATAAACCCTGCGTTCGCCTGCATGCGTTCGTTTTTTATTTAGAATTCTTGATGCATTCACCTGCGGACACTGAGTTCAAAGGAAAACTTTGGAAAACATTGAGCATTGACTTCGTAAACAAATCGGTTCCTTCAAGCAGAACACAAGCTTTTGCGAAATGCAACAGCGAGTTCGAATTAATTAGTTTGAAATTCAAGAGTACTTACCAATCTCGCTAATAATATGCACAGTATAGCTTTCGATTCGAACGTTTATTAAGTTGACAAGAATTTGAAATCAAAATGTTTTTCTTTTGATAGTACTCGAATTCCAAAAACTTTTCAAGATCTTCACACTGAACGATCGCACTTGTTTCCTTGCTAAGAATAGAACAGAAGTCAAACATACAATTATGAAACCAAACTTCACAGTGTGTGAACTTTGTCTGCAAACTATGTCGTGCTTCGCTCGGCAAACGATAAAGCGAAAAATTGATGTGAACCAAATGGCAATTATTTGAGACCAGAGGACTATTCATTGACTTAAAATTTGATACAAATAATTTTCTTATGCAAAAGTGTAAAATAATTATTCCCTCTGGCTCTGCATGCCTCAGGCTTACAGCATGATAATTTTATGCGTCAACAAACATCAGATCATATTGTTATCACTGCTGCGTCAAAACAACACGGTCATAGTTTTCAAAAGCTTCACATTCTTTCTCAAATCATAATATTTCGCAGAAGCCTCCTAAAACTTTAAACTAAAATACTTTCATTGTTTGATTATATTCTGTCTGTCCATGGCCTTGATATTCGGTCGATTTGTGATCGTTCGTGCATAACGTTGCGGATCGAGTAGGAAATGTCATGAAGGATACTACAAACAAAATAATTTTATACGATCGAAGATAATCAATATTACGATAAAGTATTTCTATGTAGGTTTGAGGCAGCTTCAACATTGTTACATTATAGTTATTTGTGGAACAACAACAGGCATGCATCAAACTTCCTGTTGTTAGCGGCCGGGGGCCGCTATTTAAAGTCGCAACAAAACAAAAATTATTATTTACACTTCCAGTCATTGATTGTTAACCTGAAGTTTTACTTTGCCACTATTCTAATAAAAAGAACTATGCTACACACATTGAAAAGTGAACGATGCGATGGCATTTACTTTTGTTTACAAATCATATGAAAATTAAGACAATCAAACCTCACTTGCATATAGAAGATTACCGACAGTGAACCCTAACTTATTAACTGACCAATTGTTGTTCTTTTGACTTATTAAACGAGGCATGTTCTTCGAGAAACGAACTGCGTTCTTCGAGAAACAAACTGCGTTCTTCAAAAAACGAACTGCGTTTACCTAAAAACGTACTGCGTTCGACAAAAAACGAGCTGCGTTCGCCAAATTAACACCGAACTCGCTCGTGCGTTCGAACGCGCGTTTAATATTTCTTTGCTATGTTCGTCACGTTTTTTCTCAAACGAAGGGGAACGCGTTCGAACCCGTTCGCGTTCGTGCTTCAAAAGGGTCGGTTTTTGCATGGACTGTCACATATTGCCCTTTTAAAAACATTCTTCCTATTTGAATGGCTCAAGCCATTTGTACAATGCACAAGTTTAACATTTAAGATTTTTAGCTTTATTATTTACCAGTAGTTAAAAGTTGCTTGTTTCTTTCTTATTGTAGAGATTTGTGTCCTACCTGGTACCAGACCATGGTTTATAAACTGTTATATTGTAACCCAACTGTCAAATCATTTGACTTGCAATACCACACCCAGGTACAAGACATAAAATAGACTGACATCACAACATTTTCTAACCATTTTTATCTGTTTACCTCTAACTATCTAACAATAGTTAATGTTTTTTTTCTAAATATCTAATAATATTTATTTGTAGAAATCAACTTTAGAGTTAATTATCACAAGTGCTACAATCTGATTGGCTAACCTATTCACTGTCTGTCGAACAATGTTCAGAGCAGCTGAACAGTGGGTATTTGCAAACATGAAAACAACAAAAACAAGTCAATATGAAACTGATTGAAGGTAGTGTCAAAGTTCAAAATATTTTTTAGAAAATTTGCTTTATTTTGTTCAATGTAGACCATAATTTTGCCTGGCTGTTTTTGGCATTCATGAGCAGAAAAAAATTGTACATAACATTGTAGCAAGAAAATACAAACTAATACTTTCCATCTCCCAGTTGCAGTCATTTTGATGCGATGAATTAGGTTTATCTCAGGATCTTAAAAGCAGCATTCCATTTTCTGATTCCCCCTTTTATAGACTGAATCACTTCATCTTAAATTTCAAATAAAAATAAAATTTTCAGGAAGGATTGCAGATTTGCAAGCTATCGCCAGCAGCTGGCAGCTATATTTTGAACCCTGAGTGTCCTATATAGTTGTCTCCTACTAGTAACTACATCATTTAGACTACTCATTGTTGTTTTCAATGAACCTAATAACCAATTTGTCACTTCACCTTCTGTAGCTTTTTAGCCATGCTTGATCAAAACTTAATATAGTAATTGTCATAGATCAGTTTGAGAAGAACTGCTTAGATTGTTAGCTTTACAAGTTAGACTTCCTTTAAAGTTCTGAGTGACTCTTTTTTCAGGCATTTCTTTGATTCGTAGGTGGCTTGTTGAAATGAAGACCATTGCATGATTGCATGTACCAAACTTCATTCAGTTATGGAGAATTGCTCTCTCTCTTACTAAAAAGTTTAAAAATCACTGCACTAAAAACATGGATGGTTTACCAGTCAACTGCGCAAAAAATATTGTATACGCTTTGATCACAATTTTTATGAAGTATTCATTTTAATCTTACTGAGAGTAGCTGAAAGTTGATCAGGTCTTTAATTAAGGGTTGTGCATTTTTTTCATCAACTTCACAAGTGTACAAAACAGGTGCTGGGGGAGGGGGTCCAAGGACTATATGTAAATCTTTTCAAATTTTAAGAATGACGTTTGAGCCAATAACTGAACACAAAGTTTGGTTTTTGCTCCCAATATGAATATTTTTAATTGACTATTCTAGTTCTTACTGTTGTGTAATAGTTTTGTTTATAAGAATAAAAAATAATCAAAGTGAATAATTAGATGCTGTGTGATTAAAGTGACACATAATTTATTCTTAAACGTTTCGTTAAAACTGTTTGTATCTCTTCCCTTCTTTGTCAGTGCCAAATCTTGATAGCACAGAAAGACTTTGTTCCAATTATAGTTAGAATCTAAAATCATACTGGAAAAACATCATTTTGTTGCATAAAATATGCTTTTTTAGGAGAGGAGATGGAGGGGGTTTGGTGCTTGTGAAAATGATAAGAAAAATGCACAACTCCTAAACTGGCTACTGGCTTTCATAAACACCATTTTTTCCCATCAGTCATGTGTGGATGCTGTTTGTGGTAGTTCCAAGCTGGGTCATTTGGACAGGGTGCTCTTAGCGGCATTTGAGTTTGATATTTATGCAGTTATCAAGGAGAGCAGTGAGTGTTTTGGAAACTGGTGGTTTGTGGCACACCTCACAGATTTACTTCATCACTGTGGCCAGCTGGAATCAGACCAGATTACGCATGGAGTGGGCTTGAGGGAGTTTCTTCTACTGGAGTATGCCTCAAGCCTTATGTCCAATCACAGGTTAGCAAGTTAATTGCGTTCTTAGCACAAAACAGAAGATCCTTAACAATTTGGGAACATATCCATATCATTTATTTTAAAATAAATCCTTTTTTTTTTTCTTTGGAAGACCTTCTATCAATGCTGATCAAGGCAAGAAAATAAGTTTTTAGTTTCATGCCTTAATTGAAAATGATCTTCTCAAATTGTTTTATCTGACCATAAAACAAAATAATGGTAAAAAATTAATTTAATGTCACAAGAAGCTGGTTCTCATTTGTACAGCTGAGTCCTCGTACTAGCCACCTTAAGATCTGTCAAGACAATTAAATAAGGGTAAGGGGCTTGTCAAAAAGTAGAGGGGAGGGGGGGTGGGTCAGAGGAAATGAAATCATGACCCACCCCCTTGTGATGGCCCAAAATTTTGGTGACCCATCCCAACTAACAGCTGAAAATGTATATGACCCCCACCCCCAACTTAATTTTGAGTTTTGCATTTTTTATAACTTTTTCCTTTTTAAATTTGGAATATGAAGCATGAAGAATTTTTATTTGATGAATGAGAAAAAAAAATCACCGTAAACTTTAGCACGTTTGCAGAGCATGCTTGATGTGTGAAAGTAGTTTTCCATGCAGTATTCACATATTGTTTGTGAACTTCAAACAAACTTCAGACTCTGTGCTTTTGGAAAAAGGTATCGCGTTAAGTGTAATGCAGTGAAACTCTGAGAAAACCAAATAAAAATGCTATTTAAAGCTTGCACAAAAATATTTTGTAGTAATTTGAAGACAACACTACTGTATCTACTGCATGAAGCCATTCAACTGTTATGAAATTTTAAACATGGAAATCGTGATTTTCAAGTCATTGTTCTTTCTTCAAAGATTTTTGTCTTGTTCAATAAGTGTCTAATAATGAAACCACAGACTTCATTCTGTTTGGTGAACTCTAAAGTAAAAGTCGATTCTTTAAATTTTTTCAACAACTCACTTGGCAATGCCATGATGAGACAATGGCTGTTGGCACTGAGGTTTGATGATTATGTTTGTAATAATCTAAATGAGAGAACTCATGAAGAAGATGTAGAGTTAAATGGGATTTTCGCTACAAAATGTTTCATTGTAGGTGTTGTGAAAAATCAGTAGAATAGTTAAAAGTTATGTATGAACTGTCAACTGAACTGATACTGTTAGTTTAAAGGTTGTATAATTGTTTCACACTACCTTGATAAGTTGTTGCCATATATTGTTGTTGCAATAAATTGTTGGCAGCTGTTGGCAAATCTAGCACATTTACGTACATTTTGGTTAAATCCATTGCAAATTAGCCCAAAGGGTCTTTTGATTATTTGTAGTATAGAGTTACTGTATCATATACAACATAAAAAGAGTACACCAGTCTTAATCAGCAAAATGGTCAGTACTCTACATGTTTAATACAGTTACAACCACATGCAATCTTAAGATTAAAAAAATATTGATACAATATTTCAAGAATATAAAATTATATTAATCAATGATCAACAAGACAGGTTAATATTTAAAACTGGCAAAAATCACTTGGATTTGGACAAAATAATAGTTCTGTGTGCTATAATTTTAAAATGAACTGGAAATATTGTGTGTACAGCTTTTCTATATTTTTAAGTATTGATGGTTTCTAATTTGCTGATTTCAGAAAAAGGTTTGTATTTATATGGTGAGCCGGAGCATCTTATCAATATACAAAATATAAATGTAGAACTAGTACCACAAAAAGAGAACTTTATGAGTGTTTAAACAGAAGAGAATGAAATCTATTTTATAAACAGTACTGACAGTACTTGTGGCATGATGTTCTATCTCTGAAAATTTTCTTATAAGTATCTATTAAGCCTAGCCAGAAACAATCATGACCCACCCCTACCACTGACTGAAAAATGGGTTGACCCACCCCTTTGCTAAGCTGGAACTTGCTGACCAACTCCCCATTTTCCTTCAGCCCAACCCCCCCCCCCCCCCCACTTTTTGACCAGTCCCTAAGCAACCAACTTTAACTTGAATATAAGATCTAACACATCCTTTCCCTGTTTTCACACAGATGGCACTATGTCCCAGAACATGATTAACGGCTATGATTAATAATTAACCCTTTAAGCCCCAAGCACGGCAAATGTCGTGTTTGTAAATTCTCCGAAATGAGTCCCATACTTTCTATATAAACAGTTTGGGAGAATTTGGCTTTTCATCCACCAAAGCATACTTGACTTGATCAACTCCCAACTTCTCATTACAATTGTTTTACTTTGTTTGAGTTATGTAAGGAGAAGTGAGATGTTGATAAACTGTCAGGGGCTGAAAGGGTTAATAGTGCCCATTTGAAAAAATAACAGCTATGCACATTCAGAGTTTATAACAACTGTCTGGTGCTCATTTTGTACTTTTCAGTTTGTGGAGAGTTGCAGCAGATTATTTTATGCATTGTCCTCATTCAGGCAGGTAATAAAACTGTGGTGGCATTGTTAAATTCTGATTCCATTCTCATTAGTTTTTAAGAGTGTGTTTTATTGCCTTGTTACCCAAGTTTAAAGCACCAAAACCAAAAACCCATTTAATTTTATCCTATAGGGCTTACCTCGAAGAGTATCTGGAGCATTTGCCACTTGAAACAGAGAAGAAAGCTATGAAAGTTTTGAGGCTGTGTGAAGATTTTGACTTTCCCTCCCAAGGTATTGCCCTACAACTCATAGACCCTAAGCATGAATGGTAGCAATTTACAGTTGGACCCCAATAATTCGAACTCTGATAATTCAAAGTCTCTGTTAATTCAAAGTAAAGTTAATTTCCCATGGTTTTGCCCCACTTTTCTTAGTCATTTTACCTCGAATAATTCGAACTCGGATAATTATTTTGAAGTCCCCACTAATTTGAAGTAAATTCTGTTCCCATGGACTGGATTTTACCCCGATAATTTAAAGTTATTAAGTTACTGGCAATTTATCAAGTAATTATGTTCTAAAGCAGTTCATTTCAACACGATAACATTTCACAGCTCGTTAATCCCTTTATAATTGTCTAAAACCGTTCACAGTGCGTTAGTTCCTTTATGCAGGAATATATTGAAATGTTGATGTGATGAAAATCCTTATGCTAAGCATCTTTATATTGGTCACTTTTAAACTTATTCTTTGTTTTTTAGAAATTAGAAAAAAATGTTTTGTTGGCAAAAATAGAGGTTGTTGAAATATTTCTAGAGACGATGAACTGCTCATTAATAGGTGAAAATAGAACAAATAAAGCAATTCAAGGGTGAAAAGGCCGAATTTATCTTGACCCCTATAATTCAAACCCCCAATAATTCAAAGTATTTTTCATTTCCCTTCAGACTTCAAATTATCGGGGTCCAACTGTAAATATTGTTTTGTCTACATTCAGTTGGCTGAGCAGTTAGTGTGTTCAACTCATAATCCTAGGGTCGCTGGTTCGATCCCCGGTCAGACCACTGTGTTGTGTCCTTGAACAAGACACTTTACCCGACTTATTCCAGTTGACTCAGCTGTATAAATGAGTACCAGTTCTGCTGGGGGCTAACTTGCGATAGATTAGTGTCCTGTCCAGTGGGAGTCAAAGACTCTCATCCACTTAACACTACAGAAATTGGAGATAAGTCTCAGTCCTATGAGCCACTTGCAGGCTTGAGAAAGGATTTAGCTTTAGCTTTGTCTACATTCAACTAAGCCTCACTTTGGGTCAGATATTTTTTTGAAAGTTTACCTCAAGAGAGGCTAGCAGGGCTAATTTGAATGAAGACAAAAGAATAACATTTAAATTGCTATCTCTGAGCTGCACAAATATTTATTTTTTTGTCAGAAAGTGTATGTTTTAAGGCAAGGCTGCTCAAGGGAAAAGTTTGTTTGGTTTTTATGGAAACTGCTGTTTAATTACGATAGTGTGAAAAAAGCCTCATTGATATATATATTGTATTGGTATGTTTGATTGAGCCACCAAAGTTGGTATAATGCAGTCATCTTAGGAAGCAAAAAATGAAACCCAAATATGATTAGCTTGATGAACACTTTCAATGTCAATTAAATCATTGTTTGACATTGTTTGAACCTACCTTACTTACTTTCAACTTTGTTGCATAAATTCCCCCAAGCTGCAAACAAAAGCATGATGTTCTATGTGTTTACAAAATCATCTATCACTGACTGAATCAAAAGTCGAGATTCAAACTGGCTAATATATACTTGTGCCCAAACCTACCCAGCCAAATTATCAAGATTAGTGTGGCTGCCGGCTCTCATTATTTGATCACAGCAATAATATTGTTCTGGACGTTTTGACTACTATTATTGCCTTCCTCAGCTGTAGAAAGTGCATATGTCTAACAGTGCCCTGCTTGGTATGTGTACACAATGTGTAATGAAGCTAATATTTATTTTGCCCAGAACAACATTTTCTAGCGAGTATCAACTTTATAATTCTTTGTACCAATGATAACATGCATGGTCCTGCTTCAATGGTATGTGTACAAAATGTGTTATAAAGCTAATATTTTTTTGCCCTGAACAACAATTTTTAGCCAGTGTCAACTTTTTAATTCTTTGTACCAATGATAATGAAATGGTTAGCTTGAACAAACTCATTGCTTATTAGTTGTTGTGTAATTGTTTTAGCCCAAAATATCTGTAGAATGTTGAGCATGAAAGCTCTAAAAAGTGGAAGACTTGGCTCTTCACTAGCTTGGTGCTTGCGTTCAAAGGTAAGTAGTGCTGATAGATTAAAGGTACTAAGCACAGTAATTTCTTAAGATACCTCAATCACATGGATACTTGATGAGTGCAAGTTCCACTCTGTTCAGTTTGTCAAACCCTAGATTGACATTAGAGCAGGAAAAATATAATTTGAAAAGGCAAACATACATCTCATAGTCATTTCTTTTTATCAAACACTTCAACATGCTTTACCAATATATTATTACAATTAGTGAAAGAGGGCCTAAAACTTGTTATAAATTGAGCACTCCATAATCAAAAGACATATAGCTGTATCAATATTCTGCAAGCAAATAGGGAACTAAAACCTGTCAGTAGTAAATAAAGCATCCTGCAGTCACTATAACTGTTCTATTCTCTGTCTAAAGAGGCGATTATTGTAACAAATTAAGTGAAAGTTTACACAGGTGATGAGCCAAAGTCAAATTGCCATTGTACAAGATATTGTGAAGTTTTAGAGACTAATGGACCCTATAAGCTTGTGATACCACAACAACAACAACAACAACATCTTTATCTGTACTCAATGCTCTACCATTTTTATAATAACTGTAATACTTAATATATAGTTTTAATACTGCCAGGGCAGAGTACAGGGTACAAGAAAAAAAAAAACAGGGACAGTTAGACTTCCTATGCATAAATGATAGTGATTTAAATATTCCTTTGTCTACATTCAAATTAGTGCAACTAACCTTGTTCTTGAGTTGAACTTTCAAAAGTATCTATTACACAAAACAAAACGAGGCAAGTTGCACTAATTATGTATACAAAAGAATATTTAAATTGCCACAATTTATGCATAGAGTCTATCAAGTCATGTACCCAACAATATTCAGTTAAGATACAATAAAGCAAGATAAAAAAATGTATGCGATATGTATGTGCAGCTTTAATACAGTAAAAGTATTTTATTCTTTTTCACGGCATAGATCTTTGAAAAATACATTTGTTGCACACTAGCTTGCTTGTGACAAAGTTTTCTTAATGAAGTTGTTTGTTCTTCATGATTAGGATTCTGCTTTTGCAGCATTCATCTCTGATAGGTAGGTAACTAAGAGTCTACAGTCGGATTTTTTAGCATAAATATTCCAGGTTTTGAAAGGTTTAACCAAAGCAACTTTACTTATAAAAGTCTGGCATACTTTTGAAAGTAGTTTCAGGTAGTAGACTCTAAAATAACTGAATCTTATGCTAATGAAAATGCTCTGTTGTTCTATTGGGCCTTTTAAGAAATCAGAGTAGCAAAGTGTTGCTTGGAAAAATCCATGTTGGCCAAGATCCACTGTAGCAAGGACTTTTTTTGTGGGAGGGTGCAATCAAATGAGGAAATGGACCAAACAAGTGGGGGGGGGGGGGGGATGCTGGGACACGCTCTCCCAGAAAATGTTTAGATTGAGGTTGTCCAAGACTGTAATGTAAAACTGACAGCTTTATGTTGGATTTACACATATGCCACTCAAGGACAACACACTTTGGAGATGACTTGCATTCATTCCTTTTTTCTTAGATTTTTGGCTGAGTATTTTAAAAGCGGTGGTTTCTCCAATGTGGACCTGATCGATAGTCTTGGTTCTGCCATGTTACTGAGTGATCGTTTAACATTTCTTGGTGAGTGAGACTAAGCAGCAATTCCAACCGAATGTTGATTGAAATTTAATGTCAGTGGTGTTCCTTCCTAAAATGTTTTATTGGTTCATCAAGGAGCAGTAAACCTATAGTAGTCAGAAGACAAGTGTCTTTTTTTACATTCAAATTGGAGGAAGGTATTTGACAAGGCCTGCATGCATGCCATGTACTTGCATAATAATTTGGCAAAAACTTTTCTAAACATTTGGAAGATAACGGAGTGCAATTTCCTGGATGATCACTGTATCTCTTCATTTCCAATGTTCAGCTTTGAGCATTTAGTTGTCTTTGCTCTAACATTTCAGACTCGAATGAGAACATTTCTTTAATGATATGGAGCTTTCATCTAACAAAATGGTTTCAAGGACACTTTATCAATTAGCCAATCAAAATGCAATATAACTACTATCTGCCATTTTTGTAAAACAATAATGATTTCCCTCACAGTCATTAATCTTCTTTTGCATGGCTGTTATCTTGCACTTACGTCACTTATCAATCATTGTGACAGGTTAATAACACTCATTTTTTACTGCCAATTAACATTACTAGCAAATACCACTCATCTGTCACCTGTCAATTGTTATCACAAGCAACTACCAAATTTTTACTTATCAGTCTTTATCACAAGCAAACACCACACATTTGCCACCCGTCAATCAATATTATAGGAAAATGCCACTCAATTGTTTGCTTGCCTGTCATCCAATGACAGGAAATGCCATTAACTTATAACCTGTCAATCATTTTTTTAAAAAAATTACTTCCCTCTTTTTTGCTTTTTGAATGTTATCGCAAAAAAAGCACTGCCTATTCACCATCTGTCAATTATCGCAGGAAAATACCGCGAATTCCACAAGGTCTATGAAGAAGGCAATTTTGAGGAAGCTGCACAGCTCCTCATTTCTCTGCTAACATCAAAACTTGCTCCAAAAAGGTACCTTATAAGTTGGAGACTCACAACTTAATCTGTGTTTCTTAGGTATTAAATATTTCCTTGATGTTGTTATCGGGCTAAACCCTTTCTGTTCCAGTTGTATTGGTAAATTTTCCCAACTAGAGCGGTTAACTCTTTCAGTCCCAGTTGTATTTGTAAATTCTCCCATCCAGAGTGGTTAACCCTTTCAGTCCCAGTTGTATTGGTAAATTTTCCTAACTAGAGTGGTTAACCCTTTCTTTCCCAGCCGTATTGGTAAATTCTCCCACTAGAGTGGTTAATCCTCTCTGCCCCAGTTGTATTGGTAAATTCTCCCATCTAGAGTGGTTAACCATTCCAGTCCCAGTTGTATTATTAAATTCTCCCAACTACAGTGGTTAACCCTTTCTGTCCTAGTTGTATTGGTAAATTCTCCCATCTAGAGTGATTAACCCTTCCAGTCCCAGTTGTATTGATATATTCTTCCATCTAGAGTGTTTAACCCTTCCAGTCCCAGTTGTATTGGTAAATTCTTTATTGGTTAATGCTTTAGTCCTATGGGTGGATATTCACATCGATTGTAAAAGGTGAAAACATCTTCAACAAATATGGAGAAAAATATATCAAGACAAAATATACATCTACAAGCTGACCTTGAAAAGGAGAGACAATTGGGCCTGTATATATGGGCTGTAACTGCATCTTCTTTGCACACACAAAAGTCAAAATGTGTACAAAGTTCTTCATAGCATGTCTTAGTCCAATTGCAAGAGTCTTAGTTTTAGCATCTAGTGACCCCATTCCTCATCATTCGAATAGAAATGATCGTCATTCGACGGCTCTCAGATATCGTTAGAGTGTTGAGTGCCTCTCAACCCACTGCTTTTAGAACAAGTTCTTTGCGCATCAATAACAGTATTCTGTGGGTGATGATTATCTATAAACTTGAAAACATTTTGCCTGTTTTGTCGATACTCAGTGACATATTTTCGGTAAATTGTATCTTTCTATTGTATTTTTGTTCAGTAGTGTAAAAAAGGGGAGCGAAAATCCACCCAACCACGCCCTCTGTATCAGCCCCTGAGGTGTTGGCTTTTTAAGTTGAAGATATTTTATAGCTTTTCAAACCTCATTCTAAACTAAAACGGATGCAATTTGATCCATCTGCAGTTTTTGCAAGTTCAACAAATAAAGCATAATCTTAATGCAGTCTTGTGTCTTAAAGGTTGTGGTTAATGCTTCTTACTGATGCGCTGCCCCTACTGGAGCTCGATCAGGTTGGGTGTTTTGTCTTGTTTTTGTTTTTTGCGTTATTCAATATTCTTTACTTAACAGTTTCAGCTGCAATGATGCTTTGATATTTCGAAAATTTTCAAACCCTACCGTGCGAGCAGAGATTTCACAGATCTCTGCCTGCAAGGTAAATAGTACTTGCCATCAGTTTGTTTCTTTACAAAATATGGCAGTGGTAAATGGGTCTTCAAAAATTCATGGAAAATCTTTGTAAATAAAAAGTTGAAATAATTTTATTAAGAATTGTTGTTATTAAGATCTGCACCACATTTCCAGAAGTCCCTGAAAACTTGATTCCAACTAGGTGAAACAACAACTTTCGTAATTCAATGTAAAACCAATTTGCTGGAAATGAGAGTACTGTCCTTTCAAGTTGGTTGCTTTTAATAATTGTTTGTGTATTTGTCAGTGTTTTTGTACAAAAAAACATATTACAAACTAGTTTTGTGGTTCGATTGTGTATTTTTGGTGGGTGTTTAAGATAATTTTCAGCAGTGCCCAGTTATTAGATATTTTAGGTGATTTTTGGCAGTGCCCAGTCATATACCGGAATTGCTTTTCGGTATTTCAAGTGGTTTACAGCAATACCCAGTCATATGAACTGATTTTGGGTATTTTAGGTAATTTTCGATTGTGCCCAGCCATATGAACTGATTTTGGGTATTTTTCGTTTTTTTTCGACAGTGCCCAGTCATATGGTATTTTAGGTAATTTTCGATAGTGTTCAGTCATATGAACTGATTTTGGGTATTTTAGGTGATTTTCGGCAGTGCCCAGTCATATGAACTGATTTTGGGTATTTTCGTTTTTTTTCGACAGTGCCCAGTCACATGGTATTTTAGGTAATTTTCGATAGTGTTCAGTCATATGAACTGATTTTGGTTATTTTAGGTGATTTTCGGCAGTGTCCAGTCATTTGAACTGATTTTGGGTATTTTAGGTGATTTTTGGCAGTGCCCAGCCACATGAAATGAGTTTTGGTATTTTAGGTGATTTTGGGCAGTGCCCAGTCATATGAAATGAGTTTTGGTATTTTAGGTGATTTTTGACGGTGTCCAGTCATATGAAATGAGTTTTGGTATTTTAGGTGATTTTCGACAGTGCCCAGTCATATGAACTGACTTTTGGTATTTTAGGTGATTTTCGACAGTGTCCAGTCATATGAAATGAGTTTTGGTATTTTAGGTGATTTTTTTCTAGATACGTGTGATGTCACATGATTTGAAAACCAGGAGATCAATCTTACTTTTCCGGTCAAAGTCATATGATTATGGCGAAGTTTGTATGGCTGGTGGCCAAGTGTTTGAGCACAAAGCTCACTAGTTCGCTGTATAAATGCTAGTATAGAGCAGTTCGGAGTCCATTCAAATCATGTAACGTCATAAATCGCCGTCGTATGTTTTTAATATTATTTACAATTACACTGAATGCACTATTTTGAAAGCTTACTTCACGGACTTAAAATGGTCAGGTAAGCACTTTTATCGATTTACAGTTGAACAGAAGTGTTGTTAAAAGCCCTTGGAGTATAAAAGTACAATGACAAAATGGCTTCAGAAGCACTTTAAAAACAAATGTCGGACAATTTGCAATACGCATTCAAGGACCACGAATATCTAACAATTCACTGAATTCATAAATTTGCAATGTTACTCCCAATTAAGCTGATTATTTCCTTTTTTTGAAAAGCTGCTCCGCGCTTTGCTAATGCACTGTCCCTGTGTTTTTTTGCTTCAGTGTGCTTGCTTCGCTTATTCTTACATAAATACTTATAACTAAGATATATATGGGTGAGTCCTATACTCGTCATTTGAAGTACTTATAGGGCCGAAAGGGTTAACAACAAATGGACGACTTTCAAATGATTTTCTTACCTATGAAAGTGTTGTAAACCCAGGCAGAAACTTGATTTCCAGACTGACTGGTTTCAGAGAAGTCTCTCAATTCCCGATTTAACAATCTTTTAAACTATAAGGAAAATGTTTAAAATAAACATGTTAAGCTGTGTTTTCAAGCTTAGTTAATGCAGTTAATTCGACTTTTTCTGGTCGTTAATAGAGGCAAATGGTTATTATACCTCAAAAAACACACAGAAAAATCTTAGAGACGATAATTATACCATTTTCATGTAAGTTCTCTATCAGCGTTCATACTTAGAATGTGGAATGAAATTCCAAGACTTTTCCATAACCAAATACCATTTTCCATGACTGAGAAATATCAAGAAACCAAAGAATCCAATTCAACAAAAAAAGCTACTTACACTTTAATTCAATTCTACATGCCAATTTACACCTTCTGGACACTGACAAACAAAGTAGCGTTCTTGATTTTAGAGCAAACATTTCAAAAGTAAATAAATTCATTAGTTCAATACGAATTTATCACACAGTTAATTTGAAGAGCATACGTGTTCTCAAACAAAACCACAATCAATCGTAAAATTCCATGATTTTCCATGACCTTGGCCATTTTCCCTAAACTCGATGACTTTTCCAGGCCTGGAAATACATTTACAAATTCCATTCATGACTTTTCATGACTGTGTGAGCCCTGTCTATGGCACATAGTGCGGTGGTTGAATAATTTAAGTGACAATGGTCTTGATGAAGATAATAACTATAACTGGTATTTTGCAGTTTCCATAGCTGATGTTCTCAGTGTTTACAAGTGATTTAGTCCACAAAATCTTCATCATCAACATTATTATAACATCGACACAATAACCACCATCTTGACTACACAATCACCAACATTGACACAATCATCACTACCATCATAATAAACACTGGCACAACTTTCATCACCAACACTTACAAAATCATCATCATCATCATCACCAACACTAGTCAACATGATCATTGCTATTATCATCACCAACACTGACACAACCACCACCATCATTATCTTTTTAAATCACTCAATACATGAAAACTTCATTTATCTAAAATAATTCTCACCTTATTAGAAGCCATTTCACTGACTGATGTATGTGTTTGCAGAGAATCAAGCTGGTACAAGACCCAGTCCAGCTCATCAAGAGTACTGTTTGCCAGCTGTAAAGGTAGTTCACATTAAACAGTTAAAGACTTTAAAAACTTCATGACTTAGCAAATAAATCATTGAAGCAAAATAATCAAAAACTAAATAAGATTTTGAGCTTGATGCATCCAATCACAGTATATTGTTTTAAAGAAAGCTTCAAAACTATGGGGCACAAAAAATCAGTAATGAACTAAAAATTTCAGAATTTAACTACGATTTAACTAAGTGATTCTTGATCACTTAATTAACTTTAGAATCGAAGCACATAAAACAATAATCTGTGCTTCAGTTTTTCAAGTAAACATGGTCCCAATACATACCTTCTGATAGCTGTCATCTCTGGGTAGGTATAAGGAACCTGTAAAATTAATGAAGAATAAACACATATTTATCAACAACTTGGATAGTTCTTATTCAAACAAAATGGGATATCAGGGCAGGGATATAGCCTGCGAAAGCAGACGCCTTTCCTCTCACTGGGGCTCAGGCCCACAGACAAAAGAAAATAAGTGTCTGCCATTTGAGACAAACATTTCTGTCCGACTAATTTTATTTAGCCCCAAAATTTCTGGGGCTGATTTTGATTGATCAAAAAGAATTAATCGAAATAAATTAATAAAGGGTAAAGCACAGAGTAAGAAATTTGTCTGCTGTTGCAGTCGATAAACTAAAGTTCACTATAAGTATTTAGAAAAGATAATTTTAAAAAGCAGCAATCAGATACCCTGTTACGAGTTCATATGCGGATGTGAGTCTTCCAACTTGATTCGGAAAATCTTTAATTTCCTAAATGAAATGGTGCCGCTTGTTGCATGCAAGTTGTCTCCACTTTGCCAGGCCAGTTTAGTTCATCGAATTTTTTTTTTGTTAGTTGTATTTCCACTCATTGCATTGATGATGGACCAAATGAGCTATCTAAATAAAGCTAAGGATTGAATTTCAATTTTGTAAGTGGAGAGCAAAACGAAAGTGTTCTACATTTGGTAGAGAAAGGAAAATATCGACTGGTTTAGTAAACCATTTACAGATCGATTGCCAGTCAATGCGATGGCAAACGATGTTGTGGAGCAGAGAAAAGTATCAAAACCTACCGATGAGGCTCACTGTATACCCCAGTGGTAAGCATCTTATCTCAGCAATTAGAAGAGCTTGCATATTGTGTACTGACATATAATTTTCAAACCTTTAGTATTACTGGATTTCCTGTCCTTTATTATATTATATATATGATGTGAAACAGCTAACTACATGAAATGGAAGTTTATCGCGTTTCTTTCCCAACCTGGAAGAATAAGTTCTTAACCAAAACTTGGCCTATAGTCTTCACAATCTTTCTTAAAATTTTGTAATTTCAGCGTCAATATTCAAGTAATATATTTTGTTTTAAAAAATAAAAATGTTCTGTACTGATCCAGGCTAATGTCCTTTAAAATGTTAGCAGCTGGCAAATTTATCTATGTACTTAAGGTATAGTGTAGGCTGATTTTTATTGTGAGCATTCAATACAGAATGAGGCTCTGTTTCAGAATACCCGACAGGTCCTTTTGCATCAGCGATCTTGGTTATTAGTCCAAAATAACTCTGATTTCACTTTCTAATGTTGCACTGCGTGTTTGTGATAAATATAAAGAATAATTATTAGGGCATTGAAATGCTTCACCTTAGGGAAGCAGTGATTTACATCAACTGTACACCAATCAACACTGCTTGCCATTATGGCAATAAATTAACTGTAGAGCATAGATCTAAGTGCATTCTTTTGCAAAACAGAAGCGAACTAAAATCTCTGGCGACAGTTATCTCACTTGCCTTTTCATGACTTTTCCATTAAATAATTTCTATTTCTGACTTACAATTCGGTTCTGGCTTCAAATCACCTTTTACCAAATAATTGTTTTTAAAAACGTCCAAAACCAAATTTATTAATAAAAGAGTTTTGTTCCTCACTCAGCAGACGTAGAACAACATGATTGAAAAAATCAAATCCCTTCACCAGGGGAACTTCTAAGTTATCATGGACATTTCTTCATTTCACCTTTGATACAGGATTCTATGTGGTCATTACTCTTTAGCGGACATGGATGTGTCACTTAAAGGTGCCGTTGTTTTCACAAGTTTTACAAAACCACTTTTTAATAGTTTTAAGACTTCAGAAAAACTGTAAAGCAGACACAACAACGCTTCAGATGTTCCCATTCCATAATATCTTCCTGTGAAACTTTTTTCAAGACTCGAAAATTTGTTGAGTTATACATTAACTTATACAAATTATTCAAGTTGGACAAATTACCATAAATAATCTAACGGTCTCTCGGACAGAAATGTTTGTCTCAAGCGGCAGACGCTCATTTTCTCTTGTCTGGGGGCCTGAGCCCCAGTGAGAGGAAAGGCGTCTGCTTTCCCAGGCTAGGCAGGGATATAGTATAGATGTGAAAATGATAATACAACAATGCCACAAATTCACTATTAATTTTACCCATTGCAAAGTTTCAAAGCCATTTTCTAGAAACTAGGAAACATAGTTCAGTCAATTATTTCATACTTTAATATTAAGTTAAATAAAAATATAAAAGTCAGACCAAAGTTCAAAGGTTTCTAGAAGTGTTAAAGCAACAGTAGAGAACACCTAAAAAAATATTATAACAATGGCAGCAATAATAGATATTACTATCAAAATTAATAATAAATTTCATTATGAAAAGAAATCATAAAGCTATAACAGAATTACCTAGAGCTATACTATAACTTAAGCTACAATTAAAAATCTACTTTACCAAAACAAAATAATGAAAAATGAAAATAAATACCTAAAAAATTTATCTTAGTTTAAACACTATTTAGTTCTGCATAGATTTTCTAAAATATTATTTTCTGCAAATATGAGTTAAAGAGCTACACAGCTATCACAACCATTATTTTATGACAACAAAGATGGGTTATAAAAATGTTACACTTACCTGTAGACAAACCCACTCCATTCTTAACATCTGAAGAAAGATTATTATTTCTAAGGACATGAGATCCAACTGATCCCCTCCTCCTAAAATCGTAAGACAGTAATTAACTAATACATGGAGACTCAGCGACATGCAGTACATAACTTATCTATATACCTATGATACACAACACACTAAAACATAACAGGTAATGTTCATTTACTGCAGTTGGAGCTAGAAGAGCCCAGCTCAATTCTTATTGATTGAACTTTTACATTATTTTTCTTCTGATTAGTGTAGCTGTTACCTTTACTATCTATTAATTCATGAGTGGGGGTGGGGAAAGGAGACAAGAGAGAGGGAGGAATACTGAAAGAGAGAGGGGATAGGAAGGAGGGAAAAGGAGCACTGATAGAGGGGTTGGGATGGGCATAAAGGGAGCAGGAAGTAGATTGGGGGTAAAGAGTTCAACCCTTGTAACTGACAGAATTTCTACTACATTGACTTTCTTCTGATTAGTGTAGCAGTTGCCTTTAACACCCATTAATGGGCTTGGGGGGACAGAGGAGACAAGAGAGAGAGGAGTACTTTACTTAACCTTTACTTAAGCCTTGAGTTAGTAAATCTCTCAAATACCATAAATGCTCTTAGCTAATAAGCTTCCCCCCTTCCAACATAACTTAGGCAATTGAGCTAAGACATAATGTGCCCTGTATCAAAAATGTGTTTTGTCAACAGTTATATCTGTTTCAGCTTTTGAAAAGTGCTGGTTATAATAAGAAGAAGACAGAGTTACTAAGTTGCTTTTTAATGGTTTGGTAACCGGACTTCATGTAATGTTTCTGTCTTTGACTATTGACTGTGTTTAAGTAATACCCCCATCCCCCATCTGGAAGGTTTAAAAATAACTAAGCTCCCCCCATCCCCCGGGCTTATTAGGGCATAATTGCCAAGCCTGATTGATTTTTCAATCCTCACAACAATTTAAGCAACATGTCTTGCCATGTGTTGTAAGGTGTGGTACACTGGTTGGGGTTGAAAATGTTAAACATGGAAAAGAGAGAACTGCTTCAAACTATTTTTAATTCTGCAAAATATATTTACATCTAGATTATACAAAATTCAAAACAATCATGGATTTATTTACCTCTCTTTCTTTGCATTTGTCAATGTTGTAAAATTATTCCTGACATTTCGAAGGCTGGACAAAATCTGCAGTAAATCAGAAAACAATGCATATGACCATTAAAATGGAGAATCAAGCTCTTAATCCAGGGAAGCAATCTACAGAATAATCTAAAGAACCTCCAAACCATTAAGTAAATAACTACGTACTGAGTTTCTTACAAAGGAAAAAAAAATTCTTTTTTCCTCCCTAACCTTGCTTTAACCTCCTCCCTTATGTAGAATTAAGTAAAGGTAATTACATGGGGCCAAGTAAAATTTTAGGATTGATTTCCATATTTTTAATTTTTTTTCCAAAATTGCCCAAGTTGCTTTTCAATGTGGGCAATTTTGGAAAAAATCAATCTAACACATGTCTTGAGTGATCTTCAAAAACTTTCAAAAAATCTTTGGAGATGTTTGAAATTTTTTAAAATCTTTGAAAATGGCTAGGAAGCCTTTTTCAAAAAACCTTTGGAAGTATATCAGCGCTCAATCAGCGCAGATTAATTTTGCCCTGAATTAAAAAAAATGCCTGTTATTATCCAATCAAATCAAAGTAATTTTGCCTTCCATATTATAAACAGTATTTAGAGCATAAAGCACTAACAATATACAGACCTGAGCAAATGGAGTCACCAACTCCTCAACTCTTGTCCTGCAAATACAACAATAATCACAGTTGTTCTATTTAATTGCAAAAAAGACATGTTTACCTTAAAATTATTTTCTATTATCTAGAAATTTTATGACAAGTCTGGTATTAATTGCTGTCAGTGTTAAACTGATCTAATGGTAAAATATCATGGATAAAAAAAGACAAAAGTCAAAATGAGAAAAATATTGCCATAGGAATGTTAAGATCCAAACATTTTTTACTTTAAAGGGGAACTGAACTCTAAAATCAACAATTTTTAAATGAAATCCTTCAAGGTGTTGAGAAAATATCTAAATTTTTTTTTCTTGTGTCCATTGATTTTCCAAGAAATTTTAGTTTGTATGTGCCTGTTTCAGGTCATTTGGGGTCACTGAGTATGAGCACTTGTTGACTTGTCAGTGGTAAATGAAGGTAACAAGTGACGTAGGTTATGGGGAGCAAGCGAGCGCATGAACACTTTTTGTTGTCATAAGCTCGATTACACAGTCAAGAGTAAAAGTTACAACTTACATTGTGTGCGATATCTCACTCCAATGATGAATCTTTTCAGTCCAAGCCAATTCTTACCCATGTCTGACGTCATTACCTCACTCTCTCTCCACTTAACCCCTATTTCTGAGCCGCAGGTACAATGCAGCAAGTAGCATGTTTTAAACTCAAATTTCTCGGAAAATCAGCACGATATGAAGAATTTTTTAATATCGTTTTCACACGAGGTTAAAGATTTTGTTTGAAAAAGTTGATTTTGGGGTTCAGTTCCCCTTTAAAAGCTTTATTAAGTTAAAAGCATTCTGATCAGACTTAACATTTTTAATATTTTTATCAAACTTTTAGCCTTTTATATACTCATAATTTGTTGTTAACTCATTAATCATCTAATAATGTGACAATAACTTTTATAGGTCAATAAATAAAAAGTAAAAACCATTTGTAAACACAATACCTGCACAAGTTATTATAGATTTGAGACTTAAGGTATTCTTTGAGAACATGTATGACATAGAATATTTAATAATTATCTCATTGAACAGACCTTGATAAATGAGGAGTAGCAGTGAAAATTTTTCATCAAAATCTTTTATGGCTTTCAAGATATAAACATTTTATGTTTTCAACTAATGGGACACAAAGTTAGCAGGCAAATTTAAATTTTTTGAAATCTGCTGCAAATCAATAACCTTTAGGTGAATTTTAGCCAAACTTGGACTGATGATGTAACTTACATTTTACATCACAATAAAATGTAACAGAGGATTATTAAGACATTCATTACTTGCTCAATAATTATTAAGCAACTTATTAATATAATCAATATTGGATTTCCAAAACCTTGCTAAAATTATTTTTTTCCAAACCCCCCAG